>VXCM01005199.1:0-10677 GCA_014773175.1 Lucifuga dentata
AGCGTACCAGAATGAACTGAAACCAATGCAGGTCTGGAANGTAGGAAAAACATTTTTAATTCACTGTTGCAGTAGTATGCTTTGAAAAATGAACTGTCAGTAATGTTACGTGTATGAAAATTTAATATATTAGGCTCAAACATGCAAAATGGCGGTATGGTCCTTTAATAATCCAACTAAAGGGCTCCACCCAAATAAGCTGTTCCGTTATCCTGATACACCAGCAGCAGAAAGCGGGGCTTTTTAAAAAATAAGATGCCCAACACAACACAAAGCTGCTTTTTACCGATTTAGGAAACTGGGTTATCAACTCAGAAAGGTTGAAACTGGAGAGAAGTACGTCAGCGGCTGCACTCTGTGTGCTGGACTGGATGGCAGCGCTTCAGATGGAAAAGGAAGCTTATCGTGCAGCCGTGCTTCGCCAGCAGGCTTCTGACAAATTTTACAGGGAACATCGCCACTCCGTTTTGTATCAGCCTTTACGTAACCAAAATGACGTCACACCGCTGACTTTTGTTTTTTTTTTTACCTTGCTTATCCACAATGTCCGCTTTCTTTGGGACAGTAACGGCTGCTGAGCTGTTACTTTCTTCCTCATCGTTTGACATTTTTTTCTCTGAAGTTTCTGACACCTCTGTCTGACTTTCGCACACGGGCTGTAGCGTGTCCAGCGTTTAGCTAAATGCTGCTTTGAGGAAGCGGGCGGGTTATTATGACACTGCCACCTGATTGGCTAGTTTGCTCCAGTTCTGACAAGGTATTGGTTGTTTCACCCGTCATTAACTTCCTGTATTCAAGCACTGTTTTCTATCGATACGTGTTGACGTCCTCGTTTTTATATCGAAGCTTTTTTTGTATTGCAGTACAACTTTATATCGTTTGTATCGTCCAGCCCGAATGGTCATATTTGACCACAAGAGGACGAGTTGAGGGAGGAGCAGCAGCCAATCAGGTCAGTCTGCAGAAAGCCGTTGGGATTCAGCCCCAGAGGAGTGATGGCCAAAGACTGGATGGACAAAGACTCCTCTGCTGTGTCCTCCTCTGAGACGACAAGGCGAAGAGTGAGATAAAAAACAAGGTGATGCTTTTTCTTTTGTCCTGCAGCGACTGACCGCTGATAAATGACGTCAGCAACATACTCCCTTATCAACTCAGTCTACTTTTGTTTGATAACATTTCTTATTATTACACCTTTTTTCTGTCCATTTTGTTTGTCCTTGTGAAATCTCAGCTGTCACCACATACATGTAGCTTTACATACAACTTCCAGAAGAAAATGGGTTTTGCTAGTTTTCACCGCCACGTATTGATCCTGGCTGTTCTGCTTCGGTGTTAGCACGCTGCAGGATTTAATGTTGAAGGACGAGGATAAGAAGAAACACACACACACACACACACACACACACACACACACACACACACACACAGTCTGTCCTGTTGCATTATGCAGCAGCCATCTTTGCAACCGGTTTTACTTTATGAGGAGATTCTAATAAATCCACGCAGCACATCTACATTATTAAATAAAAAAAAAATCAGCAAAGGTGCGTATCAATCAGCATATTCTCATAAATGCTCTTCAAAAATGACACCAAATGCATTTATTTAATCAAAGTAAACTTGGTATCAGCCGCCTGTCTTTGTATTGGTAGTTGGTGTTTTGTTTGCTGGGGATGTGCAGTTGGTATGAAGTGTGTCCTGACCTTGACGGTGCTGACGAGCTGGCCGTCGACGTACAGCGTGGCCATGCTGTTCTTCAGCATGCCCTTACTCATCACCAGCAGCAGGTGGTGCCACTGGCCCTCAGCGATCAGCTCCCCACAGCGGAAACGGGCGCAGCACGGCAGCAGCTCATAAAACGAAGCCTCCTCACTGGACTCGTCCGCTGCTTGATGCGGGGACGGGAGGGAACGGATCAGTTTGAACATGTTTGGTCGTCTGATAAATGGCCTGAACAAAACTCAGCTTCTAAAAGTGCTGATGTGCTTCGTACCATCAAATACTATCTGCCTTTAAAGTGTGTACTGCAAAGTACTAAATCAGTGATTCCCAAAGTGTGGGCCGCAGCCCCCTGGTGGGCCACGAAGGAACTGCAGGTGGGCTGTGAGAAGTCATTTAAAATTAAAAAAAGAAAAAGAAAAGTTTTTAATATTCAATTTTGTAATTAAATTTGAAATTACCATAAAACATTTATGATTAAATATTAACATTTAAAAGAGAGAGTAGCAATGACATGACATTAATAGACTGATGGAAACAAACTTTGTAAAATATATACTAATTACCACAATATAAATAAATATAAATATTTGTTGTTATAATGAACTACAGGGATATTTTTATTAAAAAATAATAATAATAATAAAATTACCACTGCACAAAACTTTGACAGAAAGTCATTTTGGTGCAACCTATTCTGTTTATGAAATAAAAAATATATAGGGAAATATTTCATGTTGTATGTTGATCAAAGTTGTGATTAAAAGTGTGGGTGCGCTGCAGAAGATTTTCAGAATTCAAATTGGGCCGCGGCGTTGTGAAGTTTGGGATTCACTGTACTAAATAATTCCTCATACTGCATCTACAATAACAGCAAGAGTTTCCAAACAGTGCAGCAATGTGCAAACGTGTCTTCCTCTGTCTGTCCTGTCTTATACCTCAGTGCTTCTAAGCTCATCTGAACCAGATCATCCTGACTCCTGCTTTCTTCATGTGTGTCAGCAGAGATAGCTTCCTGTTAGCCTTAACTCACAGTACGTCTGCAGCAGCTCCTCCTTGGTGGACACGGTGAGCGAGCGGTCTTTGGCTGACAGCGCCACGGCCAGGCACACGTAGTGCTGCTCTGACGAGGTGGCGCGCCGCACCACTGTCAGCAGGCGCATCGGGTGGGCCTGAGGCGGCGCGCTGAAACGCTCCACGCAGAACCAGCTGGAGTAGCTCAGGCCTGACGGCGGCGGGAACAGCCGCTCCCCTGGAGGAGGAGGAGGAGGAGGAGGAGAACGGGCAGGGGTGGAGAGGCAGAAGACAAGGGAAGGAACTTTAGGGACACGTATGGATTTCATTTTTATTTACCAAAATCACTGATATTAGTGCAGAGAGGCAGCGAGCCAATCAAACGGCCTGAATGTCTCTGTGTGTGTGTGTGTGTGTGTGAGTGNAGCGAGCCAATCAAACGGCCTGAATGTCTCTGTGTGTGTGTGTGTGTGTGTGAGTGATCAAAGGTAAAAAGCTGGTAGACTGTGTGCCGTCACTGCTGCTTTCTGTGTGTGAGAAAGTGGGACAGTTGCGTGTTGTGTATGTATATATATGTGTGTGTGTGTGTGTGTGTGTGTAGTGCAGTGTATTGTACTGCAGTTTAATGTAGTGTAATTAGTGTGTACTTATGTAATTTACCATAAACTGACTGCCTCTCGCCTGATGTTTGCTTCCCACACCAGCATTAAAATGTCTGCAGTGCCACACTGGTTTCTGCACGTCTTAAAGCAGATGCCGTGCACGTCTGTATTCAGACTTCAGACTCACCTGAGGACTTCAGCAGGTGAGCTCCGTGCGTGAGACGGAGCGTGCAGAACAACACAACCGCCCATGTTTGCCAGATCAAAACATGACTTTAATAAAGCCAGTAGAAACGGGTCATTTAGTGTGAACGTGCACAACCACGCAAAACAGAAATAACTTCTACCGCATGAAGGTAGAGTTTGTTCTTTCTGGTGAATCAGTCATCATAACTCTGATCTGCTGCTTTATCTGCTTTTTGTTGTATTTATATCTACACTACAGGCCACAAACATGAGGCCATCTCCAGATTAAATAAATCATCAACACACTGTTTTACAATTTATCGCACAGGAAAGGACAAAAATACATAAAATAAATGTAAGTAATTAGTTTTCTAGAAGAATTAGTCACATCAAAGCACTCTGAAGTCGTTTCAGGCTCAGACTTTGGTTTCTGACCAATCAGAATTCTAAAACCTTTTGCTTCTCTTATGCATGGATGTAATTTTAGCATCATTTTAATGAACGTTTTGGATCGTTTCCTGTTGAAGAATGAAATTCTGACCAATAATTGGTAAACCAGATGGAATCGCGNGTTTTGGATCGTTTCCTGTTGAAGAATGAAATTCTGACCAATAATTGGTAAACCAGATGGAATCGCGTGTCCAAGTTAATGCTCATGCTGTTGCTTTGCAGCGACGCCCCCATGTGGGCGTGGCTGCAAAGCAACAGCATGATCAGACTGTGTAGCACGTTAATCTTAAATGATGTGGGAGAAGGCAGACAGCAGGAATAGAATGTTAAAACACATCAGCAGGGAGTTGGAACACAACAGGAGTGCTGCACTAATACAGACTGATGCCTTTATGAAAAATGCCTCCATGACGTGCTACTGGTGACTAATTCTTCTTCAAAACTAATTACTTGCAGTTATTTTGTGTATTTTTGTCATTTTCTGTACAATAAATTATAAAACAAACAGTGTATTGATGATTTTTTTTTTAACAATCTGGGGGTGGCCTCAAACTTCTGGCCTGTAGTGTGTGTGTGTGCGTGTATATATATATATATATATATCTATATAGATATATATATATATATATACACGCACACACACACACACACACACACACACACACACTACACAGTAAGTTGTAGGGAGATCTGAGCTTGTTTAGGTGGTAGCAGCAGCAGCTTCAGCTGATTTCAGGTGGTGAAGGTGTGAATTTGTTACATCCTCCATTAATATCAGCCCTGCTGGTTAATAAAAGCAAAATGGACTAAAAACTATGTCTTTATGCTTCTCCTCTTGACCTTTCATTCAAAGTATTAACAAAAATAGAACCTGTAGTTACAGTAAAATAACTGAAAGGAAAAAGAAATTCTTATCACTAAACTAGTTTTCTGAATGGTCCTGTTAGAGGACCTGTGTGTATGTTGACTCCACGCGCGGTGAGGATGATGATGATGATGAAGGTTCACGTGGACAAAGAATCTCCAAGCAGCTGGAGGATTACAGACATTAGTTGGTTTTGGGGTGAAAAGGTGAATCCTTTTTATTGTCATATGATGAAATGTAGCCTCTGCAGAATGAAGCCTGTAAGCATTTTTGACGGTGGGGAAACCCATGCAGACTCCGCACAGAAAAGCCCCGCCCCAGCCGGGAATCGAACCCGGGACCTTCTTGCTGTGGGGCAACAGCGCTAACCACCGAGCCGCCCCAAAGTTCAGAAGGGGTCAGAAAGTCTCCAAAACTACGATCAGACGCCACCAGAACCACTGAGACAAATATCTGTTTCATGATAAAAACGTATTTTTCCTTTCAATGATTTTACTGTAATTAAAGGTTATATATTTTGTTAACATATTGAATAAAAATATCGAGGATAAATAATAAAGAAATTTTTTTTCACAGCCCATTTTGCTGTTATGTACTTAGTGGAGTCTGTGATTAATGTTTAGGAATATCAAGAGCTTTAGATGTACAGAATATTACTGTTACAGAGAGATAAACTGCCTGCATCTTTTATCTTTACCATCTACGATACACTACACAATGCACATGGAGGATGTAAAGTGTGTTACCTGTGCCCATGCCGCTGAGCACGGCTCCGTCGCTGACTCCAGACGTGTTGGTGTTGTTGGTGGGAGTGTTGTGAGGCGCCAAGCTAGGCAAAAACAGGCACCTACACAGGACAGAAACGGACAAGCTGTTATTTAGAATTTAGGCAAATAGCTGCAATAGATACAGAACATGTTTTTAGCATGCAGACGTAGTTATTGTGAATTACCTGTTCAAAAGATCAAACAGCAAATTCAACGGCAGAACGATATATTTATATTATGGCATGGAAAGCTGCTTCAACTTACTACACCTGATCGCTTACGTATGAAAGCAAGGTGGACAGGTTGAAGTTTTAAATAAATGTATTGTTACTCCATCAGCTGAATGCTGATGCTGAGGACACTCATACACACGTGACTCATAATGCTGAAAATGACAGGGAATTGGATCTTTTCTCCTCTAATCATCTTTAACCAGGAAAAGGCACACAGGATTTGTTTTTTTTCAATTTGTTGTTTTTTTTATTTTTATTTCTGAGACATAAATGCTTCAAAATGAAAGCACTGCAGCAAAGCTAAGACTCTGTGCTGGAGGACAGAAAAAGCCTGAATCACAACAATTATAGTTATGTTGTCAAAACTGTCTTTCAAACATATCTTTAAGGCAAAAAGCTAAACGGCAGCAAGAATTCAGCCAAAAAGTGAACACCTATTCTTATGCAAAGGCTTTATTTAAAGGACCATACCACCCATTTGCATGTTTGAGCCTAATATATTCAATTTTACACACATGTAACGTTGCTGACAATCATTTCCCAAAGGATTAAACTGTATTTCAGCTTTCCTGATATTTTGCAAAATCTCTTAATCTTTCAAAATCAAATATTCAAGCGATACACCCACCTTAAAAATCCATGTTTCTCCTGCTAATAGTTACACAGCCTTATGAAGTCACGGTCCTTTAAATTTTTCCATAAACGCAGGTCTTCTTTTGGGACTATATTCCCCGGTGGAGGCATACATTCACTCCACGCTTTTTATTGAGCTTAAACACTAAAATTACATAACTTCTAAAAAAACCTGAATACACGTCTTGTTGGTGATGATGGATTACCTATCCCAAGAACGTTTACAGTATCAACAAGTTGATTTTAATAGCAGAATGAACTGAAACCAATGGAGGTCTGGAAGGTAGGAAAAACATTTTTAATTCACTGTTCCAGTAGTATGAAATGATTGTCAGCGTATGAAAATTGAATATATTAGGCTCAAACATGCAAAATGGGTGGTATGGTCCTTTAACGATTAGCGTCACAGAATACAGGAACTCAACTGCAAGTCCTCAACGTGATGCAAAAAGTTCTCAGCCAACTTGAGAGGGAAGAACGTTGATTTTTGATGCCATCTAGACCTGGATCCAGAGGTGGATGTAAGGATTTTTATGATTTATGAACACTGGCAATTTTTGATATTTTTGTCAATTTCCTTTAAAANAAAAAAAAAAAAAAAAAAAAAAAAAAAAAACAACAATCTGAATGGACAAAATCAGCACATTTATCCCATGACAAACTATCATTAGATGCATTTTGGCCCAGATTCATATAAAATTTAAAAACTACTGTTAAGTCCTTTTATTATTATTATTATTATTATTATTATTATTATACTGTAGTTGTTTCTCTTTAGAGCAGTATGGTAGCACAGTTGTTAGTGGTTGGCTGTTGCTGCTGCTGCTGATGATGCTGATGCTGATGATGATGATGATGATGGCTGCCTGACAGTAAGCATGTCCTGGGTTTGAGTCCCCGTGTCAGCCCGGGTCTGTTCTGTGTGGCGTTTCCAGGTTCTCCTGCAGTTAGCAGTTAGCGTGTTGCGTCATTATGCAACAAGGAAGTGTCCTGGGAGCTGGCAGAGTTCCAACACTTTACAGGATGAAGATGTTTGCTCCGCCACTCTCACTGCTGCTCCAAAATTACTGCGTACTGTCATCATCTTGTTTTAGACCCCAAACTATAACCGTAGAAGAAAATCAGCCCAAGGGATTTTTCCTTTCTCAGCAGAAGTGAAATGCATTTTTCTATGCTGGAAAATGAAAATGTTTTATTCGCTGCACTCCAGCCGTTGATTGGCTGCTGGTCCGTACACGCATGGCAGAGTGGGTTTGTGCACATATGTGAGCGAGTGTTTTCTGATAGCAGCCGTGGTATTAATATTTCATGCTGACAGATGGGAGGGAAAGGAGGGGTTGTCTCTCTCTCTTTCTCTCACTACCTTCCTGTGTGTGTGTGTGTCTGTGTGTGCTGCAGCTTTGAATGGTGGCTAGCTGTAATGAGTTCTTGGTGATGAATATGAGACAGTTGTATTATATGAATATTAGACATGCGTGTTTTTGTCTGCAGACATCCATTTGCTATTCAGGCTTGGAACTTAAAGGACCATACCAGCAAGTTTGCATGTTTAAGTCCAACATATAACCTGCATAAACATTATGTTACTGAACCGTTTTCCAAAACATAAAACCATATTTTAGTTTTCCTGTTATTTTTCCAAATCTTCTAATCTTTCAAAATCTAAATGTTCAGGTAACACACACCTTACAATTCAACACTGGATCAGTTAAATAAAGTTACTTGGACAAACAAACCTAATAGATGTGTTGTTTGCTGTGATAATTATTTATCTCAGCATGTTTCAAGTCTCTACACCATACCTCTTCAAATAACGGCCCACGGGCCAATCTGGCCCCAGCTATATTTTATCCGGCCCTTCGATTGATTTTTAATATTAAATTTGATTTTTTTTTTTTTTTTAAATGGCGAAAAACTCTTTTTTGCCAAGAATGCATCCCGTTGTATTTCCTCCTCTTTATGCCGCCTCACGACGCCACATTCAGCCTGAACTGCTCTCTGCTACTCTGCTAACATTTCAGCATGTTTTAAAAAGCTACATAACGCCTCTTTGCTTAAAGAAAAGTCGATGCTGAAAATAGAAGTTCAATGATGAGCGGACTGAGAAATATCTGTTTGTAAATGTCGGAACAAAGCCAGTATGTTTGCTGTGTAATGAGTCGCTCGCCGTGATTAAAGAATACAGTCTGAGAAGGCGGGCGACCGAACTTTTAAAGTAATTTTCCAGCAGGCTCGGACGCTGCAGGACGTAACAGCAGAGACGAGCTGTCCTGGTCTGTCCTGTCCTGAGCCAGAGAGGCTGCAGCAGCCTGCATGGATTCTTGCAGCAAAACAAAAAGCCGTTCATGCTGAGCCTGTGACAGATGCATGCTAGCTGCTTTAGAGGACGCGCTGAGAGACGACAAAGTAAGGAAGGATGGATTTTCAGCTCATTGTTATGCACTTCATTCACCATGTTTAAAAGTGATTTTTTTCACATTTTGAGTTGGCATTAAGTGTTGTTTTCCATGTTCACAATTAAGATCAGATCACTTCTCTGAAAAATGTCTGGATTGGCCATCAGGAGAGGAACCAGTCACACTGCACAATATAATATTAATTAAAACTAGTGCAGTNGGATTGGCCATCAGGAGAGGAACCAGTCACACTGCACAATATAATATTAATTAAAACTAGTGCAGTGTCTGTTGACGCGTTCGGACTGGGCCGGACTTTACGTGTGCAGCAGCTTGTGGACCGGAGCGTATGCTGCCACGCCCAGAGCCTATTGTGACACGCGGACTACTTTTTACCGGCACAGCTCCGCTCATTCCCCCCCACTAGACGCCTTAAGGTCCCGTTAAAAATTAGGATCCCAATCCGTCACTTGTGGCCCCCTACATTTTACATTTAGAGAATCTGGCCCTCATAACAAAGTAATTGAAGAGCCCTGCTCTACAAGTTGATTTTTATAACATACTGGGATGAGCTGAAACGAATGACAGTCTGGAAGGTAGGAAAAACAATTCCAAAATGAACTGCTCCAGTATATGTTTTACAAAGCAGTTGTCAGTAATATAACATGTAAGCAGGTTGTACTTACTGGGCTCAAACATGTATGATCCTTTAAATCTAATTTCTGGCAGTCTTCTAGGTGCCTTTTAGCAAACTCCATGTGAGAAGCGGCATTAGTCAAGCAACTTCAGCAAAAAGGCCTGACTGATGTTGGAATTCAGAGTCAGGACGACAGCCCTGCTTCCTGCTCAGGTTTCAACACGTCTGCAACATTTTCTAAAAATCGGGGTTGCTACTTTACTCTTGTGTACTGAGGAGTAAAATAAAAGCAACCTCCTATTTTTAAAATATAAAATGAAGGCCAATCCACGTGTTTAAAAACTTGCGTGATGTTATGGATTTGAGTTCACAGTGTCTATGAAAGTTTATTTGCTTTGTGTGACGAGGTGTAGTAGCACTGTATCTGTGGAACCTGAATGTATGAGAAAACGGTGTCTTGTAAGCCCATAATACTGTATATGCATGATATAATAATAAAAAATTCATTCATTCATTCCATTTCTACAACTTTTTGCGGTTTAATCAGATGAAAACAGAAAAACAAGGATCAAAGTGAAACCCTGATTTTGGTGCTAACTTACCCAAAGCCCTCCAGAGAGCTGTCAAACTCCACAAACGCAGGCGTGACAGCCGATCCGTGCAGGCGGATGTCGTGGGGTGTTGTCATGGAGACCAGGCACTTGACCCGGGTGAGCGGCACGGTGCTGCCTTCAGCAGAGCGCACAAGGCTGCGGCTGATGCGGTACGGGCCGTTATCCTCCGCCGGCGTGGCAAAGACGCTGTCAGAGCCGAAGCCCTCCGTGGACAGGGTCATGCTGTCTGCAGAGCACACGGCAACCCGTTAGCTTCAAACCCCACACCACACACCGCCTTTAGCTGATACCACTGATAGTAAATAGACCAGAGGGGATATTTACTCAACCTACTGCAAATTACCCTCAGGCCCCTAACTTCACCTCCTCCACTCAGCAGCTCTTTATTGATGAGGTAAATGAACGGAGCTGCAGGCGACTGCTGCTAACAGCGACCTGATGCATATTATGTATGTTGGATCACATCACACGCTGAAGTGGCCCAGATCCGATCTGTTTGCCTCCATGTGACTCAGATCTGATTGCGTATGTGGTTCTAGCTCGGATCCATATCTGATCTCT
>VXCM01005200.1:0-31818 GCA_014773175.1 Lucifuga dentata
TTTTAGCTTGTAAACAGTAACACAGATTTTATCACTACACATAATTGTGGAACAAGTTGTGTGAGCGTTTCTGTGGAAACCCAGAGCTGCTGTTTAATGGCATCTTTGTCTGTCTCAGACACAGCAGTGGACATCAGGCTGAGCCGCCATAAAACTGCTGGACTGAGTTATAAGAAGCATTTCCTGTCCTGACCTCTGATTCTTCTGCATCTACAGTTTATAAGATAAGATGCACTTTATTGTTCCAAGGGGAAACTTGTCTTTATATGATTATATGAATCCTACTCCATGATTCACTTGATTAACATGATTAACTAACCCTAGTAACTCAGATTANATTATATGAATCCTACTCCATGATTCACTTGATTAACATGATTAACTAACCCTAGTAACTCAGATTAGCTTTAGCTGCTCGGCTTCAGTCGTTATAAATAAAATGACTGATGATGTCATCAGATCTGATCTTTGGCAGGTTATTATGATTTTCCCTCCAGAGCTAAATAGCCTCTATGACGCTAAACTTAAATACGCTCTGAAATCCACCACAAGACAAGAACTCAGCTGTTAGCGGCTAAGCTCACCGTTAGCTTGTTCTGTCACAGGAAGTACAGCTAGCTAACGCTGACTGTGTCAGAGTCACTTCCTGTTTGTTTAGCGTCTCTAATCTTGTGATTGGGTCTCCTCCTCATGTGACTTGTTCACACGCGGTGAGGAGCACTGATGTATTCTGGTCTGGCTTTGGTCTGAGGTATCCAGAATCCGGGCTGAAGTCATGTGACCTGAAGCGGCTGGTCTTCCTGTGTGACTGTTCTGTGAGCGCTTGTGATGGACAGCGACGGTTTTAATGTCTGTGTGACAATCTGCTCAGAGCACAACCACGATTAAAGATCAGACAGCTCCGAGCAGTTACACACAGAGTGATTAACACTGTGTGTAACTGCAGGTGTGTATATATGTGTGTGTGTGCGTGTTTGCATGTGTGAGTGTGTGCATGTGTGTGTCTGTGTGTGTGTGTGTGTGGGGAGGGTATGATGATTGATGACACAGCAGACCTTGTGAAGGACAGTCTGGCAGTGGGACAGATGACAGGATGGAGGGATGAAAGGAGGAAGATGAGTAAACAGGGACATAGTGGAAAGGAGGACAGACAGTGACATCGTTTCTGCAAATGACTGTCAAACACTGACACACACACACACACAGTAGCAGTCATTTGTTTAAGCTGATGGTGATGCATCGCTGGTGTGTGTACGATGTCGTATTTCTGAACGTCTGTCCCACTAAATAATCACATCCACAGGAATTCTGTTCCTTTTTTCTTTTGCATTTTATCTTTGTTCTTATTCATATCCAAAGTCATTTTCTACAGTTTTGATTTTCAAGCTGCACTGTAAAAAGAAAATCTGGACATTTCTGACAAACCTGTAAACATCAAACGAGGCTCCAAAAGGACATTTTCAGAGCTGAGCTGGTCAAACGTCTGGTCCGCGGCGCTTCGCTCGATGCTGACAGAGATGTGAAGGTGAAAGGAACGGATCACACAGCTATCAATTCCACAAAACGCAACAAGATTCTCAAATAAATATCAAATAAATTAACCCAACAATTTTATACTTGATTTATGAAAAAGCTAGAAACACAGAATAGTGGTTTCTTTATGTTTTTGTAGCAAAGAGGACAGATGAGTTGACCTTCAGTCAGCGCATTTAAAAAAACATCAAGATCAGCTTTCTTTATTTCACAGAGCTTGCTTTGCCTGAGCAAAGCATTTTATTTGTTTAATACAGCCAAACTGTAAAGATATTGGAAGTTAACGTGGTTAAAATGCTTTTCAGTATAAAGTCCTGGATTTCATTTTTGGCTCTTCTTTTGAACTTATTTTCCGTTACTTTTAATGTTAATGAAATAGATCCATTTCCAGTAAATTTTTCAGTGTTATTGAAGATGTTTGGGGTTTTTGAATCTTCTTTTTTTTAGCTACTTCTTTTATAATAACCATATATCACTTGCTTGTAATGTTGGAGGTATCAGAATTTAAATTTTATTCTACTGTTGTACTTAATGTTGGGTTTTACTGGTTTTATGTGGTAACTTAAAACCCTGAAATGATATTAATATATTAGCATGTGTGTGTGTGTATTAGCATTTTTCTTCTCAGACTAATGACATTAATATGAGAAGAAAAAGGCTTTCAATGTAAATTTTCCTTGGAAGTGATTTCTGTGAATACATGTCAGTAAATTCCATGTTTCCGTGTCTAACATGCTAAATATTAGACATACATACATGCGTACATACGTATGTATGTATGTCTAATATTTAGCATGTTAGACACGGAAACATGGAATTTACTGACATGTATTTACAGAAATCACTTCCAAGGAAAATACATAGACAAGCATACAGTGGGGCCCAAGAGTCTGAGACCACATGTAAAATCTGTGATGTTTTCCATGTAAATGTGGAAATAATCAGAAAGTCTGACATCACAAGATTCTGACATTCCTATCAAATACTAAGATATTCTGACATTCATGTACTTTTTTCAAAGATTCAACTTTTCACTCTAATTGTTAAGATGATATTATTTGGAATGAAAAATCTGGTATTAAATTCAAAAAGAATGAAAAATAGAAGCATTTTCGCAGTGGTGTCAGACTTTTGGACCTCACTATACATACAGTACGACCTATATACATACATACATACATGACGCCGTACTTACCCACAATGCACTGCTGCTTCTCTCAGAAGAGGCTGCGGTGCTGCAGGACTTAGACATTATTGTGATGTTCACAAATCCATTTGTTCCAGGCGCCATAAAGAAAAGACTCCTCCTCCTCCTCCTTACTCTGCTCCACAGGAAGGATGCCACGGCTAAAGCACCGCGCCCAGGCAGGCTGCTGGCGTCTGACGCACACACACACACACATATGGTCAGTCCCCTGCCATACACTGTCTCTGGGCGTCAGACTGCAGAATGTGCCTCATGTGAAAACTCTTGTTGGAGTCAAATGAAATCTTTTTGGGTTTAATTGTATGTTCATGTGTGTGTCGTCTTTATGAATTTGTACACAAGCTTGGTCTGTGTGTATGTGTGTGTGTATGCATGTCTGTGTGTAGATATTAGCATGAATATTTACAATATTCTGTGTTGAGAATACACATTACAGCCGCCACAGTCTGACTCCACCCACTTCTACACCTGATCACATGACCAAACCACGGATCCTGATGGAATCAAAACAACATATCAAATGTTTCTCTCCACTTTCTAAATTTCTAACTCACTGATCATTGTTAAAGTTTTAATCATGTGACCCACCAGTTATGAGTCCTCGCCTGCATCCAGACTTCCTGTGAGCTGACGTTGCTGCAACACGTTGCTCTGATCCTGCTTCTCCGTCTGAAAACGTGATGAAGTCTTTGTGCAGCTTGTAGAAATATTTCAGTCTTACTGCAGCGTCTTCTTTTTGTTTACCGTGTCTGAAACGTGTGTATGCGTAAACCGTGTTCAGGTCAAAGCCATGTAAACACAGAGGTCAGATAAGATGGAGGACAGCCAGCTGAACGGCTTCCTGTGCTCCATGTCTGACAGCTCAGACATGCAGTGCACCTATGTGTGTGTTTGACATGTTTGATGTGTGTATGTAACGTGTTTGTGTGATCTGTGCATGTAATGTGTGTGTGTGATGTGTGCATGTAGCAGGTGTATGTGACGTGTGTGATGTGTATGTAACGCGTGTATGTAACGTGTGTATGTGCCATGTGTATGTGATGTGTGTATGTAATGTCTGTGTATGTGATGTGTAACGTGTGTGTGACGTGTGTGTGACACGTATATGTAACGTGTATGTGACTTGTGTGTGACATGTACATAATGTGTATGTGTGTGACGTGTATGTAACGTGTGTGTGTGTGACGTGTATGTAACATGTGTGACATGTATGTCACATGTATGTGACAGGTTGCAAGCATCATGTGTGTACTTACATTATGTGTCACAGCATCAAGGACTTTCATGTCTACATGTGCATGGCTTGCTGTAGTGTGTGTGTGGAATTGTTTTATGTTCACATTCATGCAGAGTGTGTGTGTGTGTGTGTGTGTGTTAGAATCACAGGGTATGTGATGATGTGGGGTTGCCTGGCGCCTGTAGCCATGGTGACAGCTGTGAATTTAGATGCTGTAATTGGCTGATGAAAGACACATAATTGAATCATAGAAGGGCACAATATTACACACCTCTGACTGTGTGTGTGTGTGTATGTTGTGTGTGTGTATTTGTGTTTGTGTGTGTGTGTGGGTGCATTCTCCCACACAGAAATAAGTTAGATGACATTAATTGAAGTTTGTGCTCCTCTTTGCTCGTGTGAAGAAGAGTCTGGATCTCATGATAAACTGAAGTGTGTCACGCTGATGTTTGTCCTCGTGCACGCTGACGCACAGCGACTTGCTGGGCACGTCTTCACAGGAAGTCATCCACACAGTCAGGGAGACGCTCGCCGTGTTTGCTGCTGGAAACATTCTACTCAATGCCAACTAAAAATGAAACCAAAGTCAAGCATGGAGCTGCTGGCTTCTCACAGCGGCGTGACGAGGGTTTGAGTCCCTAACCCTTGAGCAAGTCTGAATTCAGTAATCAGTAATCCACCCTAACCAAAACCAAAAGAACCGTACCGACACGTTTACATGTGATGATCTCAGCCTTTACAACAAATTCTTTATGCTTCATGTGTGGTCTGATCATGATCCACATGACTTCTGAACACAGATCAATCTACTGATCTATTGATGTATTGATTGATTAGCAGCGGAGGTGTGTGTGTGTGTGTGTTTGTGTAAGATAAGATAAGATATACTTTATTTGTCCCATAGTGAAATTTGTGTTGGAGTCCAAAATTCCAAGTAATCAAAATACAACATAAAAACGAGCAGAGAACCAAAACCAACAGCATAAATACATCATTGTATAATACAGTATAACACTCACNCCCACACACACACACACACACAGCCAGTAACACTCAACATTGCATAGAGTTTAAAGTCTTTACACACAGGTATTGTTGTTGCCAGGTAAATGTCCGGGGTTGACGCGCTTGGACAACATCAGCAACTCCAGTTTCTTATTGGTTTAAATGTGTTTATTTTATGGCAGGATCCAAGCGTTCACAAACAAAAAAAATACTTACTGCTTACCGAACCGCGGATCATTTGGCAGAGTAAATCAGACGAGCTGCCAAACAACAAAACAATTAGCAGTGGTCAAAAACCGTGTGAGAAGTCCAACCACTAAGGTTAAGGCATTGTTCATACATATAGCAGCTGCTGCAACCAACTTGTTAATAAAAAACGGAGTGTCCATCTCTGGTCACCAAACCACCTCAGCAACAACAATTATCAATAATGATTACATAAACTGAACATAACCTACAACATCTCACATTACAAACATCAAGCAAACAGCAAATCACAAAAATGGCTCCAACAGGTATAAAGGTGTTCATAGTGATTGCATGATGGGACTCTGCATCTTCTAGCTGAAGGTAAAACCTGGAAGTGTCTGTGTACGACATGAGTTGAATCGGGCATGACTTTCCAGAGACTGTTCATAAGTTAGCTGAAGAGGTGGAACACCCACAATTTTCATAGCAGATTTCACCAGGCCAGAGATTTTGGATTTTAGCTGAACTGGCAAATTCCCAAACCAGGTTCCATATCAGATTACACTTTCCAAAACGGCCAGTAAAATGGAAACATCAGGTTTTGGTTGATACCATACGTCTCAATCTCCTCACAGGGAGTCCACCTGTACCCTCCAACGTGTGTGTGTGTGTGTGTGTGTGTGTGTGTGTAATGTTAAGTAAACTCTACCTTTGATGATCAAATCAAATGGATGCTAACATGTGTTCAGCTTAGCGTGTGCTTGTATGTTCTCAGCATGTTGCTCCGTTCTCCTGTTCAGCATCTGAATAAGTTTTCTCATGACTTTTGCTGTTTTTTTTTTTTAATTTAATTGGAATATTTACTGAAACAAACCAGTATAACTTTAGCCGGTNTGTTTTTTTTTTTTAATTTAATTGGAATATTTACTGAAACAAACCAGTATAACTTTAGCCGGTGATTCAGACATAAGCTAACGGAGTGAAAATAGTGACTATTGTTTCTCTAAAGATACGACGCATGAAAAAGAAGCTTTATGAGACATTTTAAAAAGCTCCACCTGACAGGAAGTATTTTTGAAAGACGCTAGTTCATTTGATTGTCGTCCATTTTGTTTCTGTTCACATTTTCACGACAAATTCAAGCTCATTTTATTTGCTGATATTTATGTTTTATAACGACTTTTTTTTTATTTGTTTCTTTTACTGTAAAATCGGGACCATGATGCATGGTGATTTGGCACTTTAAATAAATTGATTGATTGATTGAAGACGAGCAGCTAAAGCTAATCTGAGTTATTGTTTACAAGCTAAAATATTGCAGGATTTAGTTATTTCTACTTTTACTGAAGGGAAAAACTTACTGTTTCTACTTTTACACTGATTCATTTTTACTCATGTTGGTACAGTTTACTTCTAAAATCACCATGACAACATGGTTTAGTGTTACGTTTTCATATCAGTTTGAAGACCGTTATAGCAAAACTTATCTTCAGATATGTTTTCAGGACATGAGCTGTGGATGTTCTGCTCTCTTCAATTGTTCGTGTCTCACCTGTAGCAGCTCAGGTAAATGCTGTGGACATGTCAAGGTCACCAGGCTGCTGTGGTGCAGCTAAATGGAATGCAGCCATTAAGTCAGAGCATTGCCTTGGCAACGCTATAGTACAAGTTAATGCTCATCACATGTCAATATTGATATCTTTAGCACATAAAGTGCTTTTGAAGTGTTTAACATCGTTTGTGTGGAAAAAAAAAAGAAAACTTGCTTTGAGTTCTTCTAGTCTGATAATTTGGTGCCACATGAGTTCATGTCTCATTATTCTCAGCTAAGAAGCAAGATAATGACTAAAAAGAAAGAAACACACCACCACCACAAGAGCAGACAGGCAATTCTCTCTCTCTCTCTCTCTCTCATATCAGTGTCAGCATGTTTTCAGGGTATGAAATGCATTTAAAAAAGGTGAGATTCTCACTGAGATTTTAATGTTTTTACAGAGTGTCACATTCATTCTGTGGGTTTTACTGGTCATTTCCTTGTTTACTGTGGTGTTTTTATAAAAATGTCAGAACTGGCAGTGCTTACTGGCATTTTAACTCCACCCTGCTGCAGGACGCCGCTTTTAGAGAGGCTTTTCAAGTTTTTCTGGGGAACGTACAGGAAACGTAAACATAATTTTAGTTCTATTCAACAGTCTGATGTTGAAAAGTACCAAATAAAACAGCTGTGTCAGCAGTACACTCACAATGTCACCAGGGACATAACCAGGTCTGTACAAGGTCTAGAGACTGAAGCTGTAGAACCGTAGGAGAATCTACAGGAGCTGGTAGATTCTACAGGAAATCGAGGGCAGCACAGGGAGCTCTGGTCTGCTCACGTTTCTTAGACGTCACACACATGGATGCACCTTCTCAGTTTTTCTTTAGTTAAGAGAGGAAAAATGGACAGAAAAAGATCATCCACTCTTTAAGAGCCTGTGACGGGTCTTTAATTTCAGATGCCTCTGAAATAAGGAAGCATGCTACAAAGAACTGTATAAGAAATGAATTCAGAGAGAGTCCAGACGTGGCCGAGTCCTTCTTCACTGGTCTTCCACAGATTGGTGCTGCAGAGAAAGCAAAGCTGGAGGCTCCGCTGTCCATGGAGGAGCTTTATGCAGCACTCATGGGCCTGGAGAACGGCAGGANAAGCTGGAGGCTCCGCTGTCCATGGAGGAGCTTTATGCAGCACTCATGGGCCTGGAGAACGGCAGGAGTCCAGGCTTAGATGGACTGCCTGTGGACTTTTATAAGAGTTTCTGGCCTGTGGTGGGTGAGGACCTGACGGAGGTCCTTACAGACAGTGTGGAGAGAGGACGACTGCCCCTGAGCTGCAGGAGAGCTGTCATCACCCTCCTGCCAAAGAAAGGAGACCTGCAGGAGCTGAAGAACTGGAGACCGGTCCCTTTGCTCTACTCTGACTACAAGATTCTCTCTAAAGCTTTGGCCTGCAGACTGAGAGACGTGATGAACTCTGTCATCCATATTGACCAGAGCTACTGTGTGGCTGGCAGGTTAATTAGTGATAACATCATGTTAATCCTGGACGTTTTGGAGGTCTCTGGTTCATTGGCTGTACATACTGGTCTGATTTCCATAGACCAGGAAAAGGCTTTTGACCAGGTTGAACACCAGTATCTGTGGCAGACTTTGGCTGCTTTTGGGTTCAGCCCAGAGTTCATAGCCAAGATCCAGGTTCTGTACTGTGACTTTGCAAGTGTTCTAAAGATTAACGGTGGTCTGAGTGCTCCTTTTAGCGTGGAGAGGGGGGTTCGACAGGGTTGTTCTCTGTCAGGCATGTTATACTCATTAGCCACTAAACCTCTGCTCCATAAGCTAAGGAAAGATCAATCCGGAGTCTCTTTTCCTGGCTGTGATGCTAATTTTAAACTGTCCACCTACGCTGATGATGATGTCATTGTATTAGCTAACAAACAGACATTGATTTATTATCACAGAATGTGAGCTTGTTTGGTTTGATATCATCAGCGAGAGTGAACTTGTCGAAGAGTGAGGCGGTGCTGGTGGGAGGTGATGTGGGGGGTCAGCATACATTACCAGGAGGGTTGTTCTGGAGGAAAGGGGGCCTCAAATATCTGGGAGTGTTTTTGGAAACAGTTTGTTTTTACAGAAAAACTGGGAGAGTTTTAGATAAGGTCAAAGGTCGTCTTAAAAAATGAAATTGGATTTTACCAAAAATGTCATACAGAGGGAGTGTATGGAGGGTACTTGTTATCAGTAATTTAATCTCATCAGCTCTGTGGCACCGTTTGATTTGTGTTGATCCTCCTGATGCTTCTGTCCCAGGTTCAAAGTGTTCTGGTGGACTTTTTCTGAGACAGGCTGCACTGGGTCCCTCAGAGTGTCCTCTTCCTTCCTAAACAGGAAGGAGGACAGGGACTGATCCATCTGGCCAGTAGGGGTGCCGCATTCCATGTCCACTTCGTTCAGAGGCTGCTAACTGGGCCCTCAGACCTGGTTTGGAGACATTTGGCCTTTCTTGTCCTGCAGAGATGTAGTGGACTTAGACTGGGCTCGTCTCTTGTTTTTAATGGATTTTAAGAAGCAGACTTTTTCCTTCACTGCCAGGTTTTTATCATAGCATCTTCTTAGTGTGGACTCTGCTGAGGAAGCAGAGACTGGACCAGACAGACTCTCTGTACTGGCTTCTGAAGGAACCAGTCATGTTTGGAGGACGTTTGAACATTCCTGATAGGACAGGAGCATCTCTGTCCAAACTGTTCTGTGCAGCAGGAATACTGACTCTGGGTCATGTGGTGGATCTGACAGGTTCAGACCTGGATAATCCTGCTGCTTTAGCGGCTCATCTGGGAGTCAGGTCCCTCCAGCTCCTTGAACTCATCCTGAAGAACTGGAAACATCAGCTGACAGGACATGAGTGTGGGATGCTGAAGGACTTCCATAAGGGTGTCCTTCAGCCTGATGATAAAGACCCTTTTCCAGAACTGAGGTTAAATGTGGATCTGAAAGACTGTTCTGGTTCTTTGTTAGAATGTGAAAATGATGTGAGTGTTTCTTTAAGTAAAACCACAGGAAAGACTTTTTATAAACTGTTGGTAAAAACTCTGAACAGATCTAAACTAAACGGCTGTGAGGACACGGTTTGGAGAGACTTTTTTTTTGACTGTCCCGATTTTAAACTAGTCTGGAGGACTCTGTATAAACCTCCTCTGACTAAAAAACATGCAGACTTACAGTGGAGGATCCTGNCTGGAGGACTCTGTATAAACCTCCTCTGACTAAAAAACATGCAGACTTACAGTGGAGGATCCTGCATGGTCTGTAGCCATTCATTTGTCTCTGTTTTAAGTCCATCTGTAAGCAGCACATCCTTTCTGTGAGCACAAAGAAACCGTGTTTCATTGTTTTTTACAATGTTCACGTTTATCATCGCTGTTTGTTCTGTTACAGAGGGTTTTCAATGCGTTTGGTCAAGTGTTCACTGAGCAGGTTTTTATTGGTGCTTTTAGGTTCAGCAGGCAGCAAAGACACACAGGCCAGCAGGTAAATTTTGTTCTGGGTCAGGCCAAGATGGCCGTCTACATCAGCAGGAAGAGGAAGGTGGAGCAAAATCTGAATATTGATGTGGAGATGTTGTTTGTAAAAATGCTGAAGTCAGGAATGTTGTTGGATTTAGTTTTTTATAAGAACATTCAAGACTTGGAAGGCTTCCAGCTGGTCTGGAGTCATAGGGAGGTTGGAGGTCATGGGGGGGGGGNGGGTTGTGCTCTGTGTTGGAGGATGAGGTGGTGTTTGGTCATGTGTTGATGTGAATGATTAGACCACTGTACAGACTATATGTAGATGTATAATGTTTTCTTAAAGGTGAACATATTGTAAATAAAGATCTGTTAAAATTTTAAAAATTCTCTCTCTCTCTCTCTCTCTCTCTCTCTCTCTCTCTCTCTCTCTCTCTGTCGGACAGCAGTCAGCGTTGTTGGATCCTTCATTAAGAAGTCGTGTAGCAGCAGACAGACGTCTTGCTTGTATCGCCGCACTCAGCACTTTGAATAAAAATGCAAGAAGAGTGGGAGTCTGTGTGTGTGTGTGTGTGCATGTGTATGCGTGTATATGTGTGTGTGCTGTGTGTAATATGACTGCACACTGCAGGTAATTAGTGAGATGTCACTCCGTGATCTCTCAGTCAAGAGTCAATTAGCCTGGTGGTTTGCGGACGTGGCGGCGGTGGTCCTGTGGTATGAAGTGTGTTGTAATGTGTGTGTGGTGATGTGTGTATTGTGTGTGTGGTTGTAATGGAAATGGAGGTTACGTGTTGAGGTGTTTGACAAGTATTAATTAGCTCCGAGCTCGTCGGTGACCCAGGCAGCCTGAGAAAGGAACGGCAGACAAAATGAGGGTGACAGGTTATTATATTGTTCATATTTTCACACCAAATAACTCATCATCTCATTGTGGTAATTACTCATGATGCAGTTTATGTGCAGACATAATAAACTGCCACACCAATCGCTACTTCCAGCCACTTCCACAGAAAAAAAAAAAAACTCATTCATCCAGGTAGGACCTGTGTGTGTGTGTGTGTGTGTGTGTGTGTGTGTGTGTGTGTTTGTTTAACATTAAATCAACTCCACCTCTGATGATCGAATCAAATGGATGTTGTTAAAGATGGTAACAAGTCAGTCATAGCTAACACGTGTTCAGATGAACACATGTTCAGGTTAGCGTGTGCTTGTATGTTGTCAGCATGTTGCTCCATTCTCCTGTTCAGCGTGTGAAGGCAGCACGTCTTCTACACATGTGAAGCAGCATGTGGTTTTCCACACGTTGTCTTGAAGTCAGATTCAGCTTCTGCTGTCATAGTTTTCTTCTTCATGGATCAAATGATGCCATGACTAGGAAAGGATCCACATTCATCTTTGTTACTCTGATTTACTTTGACACCATAGAAACTACTTCCTGTTTGGAGTTTCTTTCTGACCAATGAGCAGAGAGAGTGTTGTCACATGACTTTAGCTGATTTATTTTGGTTTGATTGGATTTTTTCCTGTTTAAAACTAAACCAAACCAACAATTTAGTTCCTGATTCAAACCAGAATAAACGATCTACAGATCTAACAACCTTAGTGTCCTTTAAGGGTCAAAATGCTGATTCAGCGGTTCTTCCCTGTTGATCGGACAAAACTTTTGTTGATCAAAGTAAATCCTACTTTTTTTTAACAGTTTGAAGTAAGCTGACAGAACCTTTAGCATTTTTAAAGAGAATTATTGCTCTGAATGTTGTTTCTGTAGCTTTTCTGCTCATCCAGCAGATTCAGCTCCACAGTGTAAGCATCACTGTTGAAGTCTAAATGTTGGAGGTCAGAGGTCAGATCTATTCCTGGCTCTCATTTGTTCCTTTTAGTAGTTCTACCACACTCGGTGGTCCTCGGATCCCTTCTTGCCTTGGCGGCTGTCAGTGTGGCGTCCATGCAGCACGAGGTGTTGCTAATGAATAGCTTCAAACCTCATCGCTCCTCATTACAGCAATGCATGCTGGGATTGATACGCCTGTCTCTCTCCACGATGTCACCATCAAAGAATTGGTTGGCTCACAGCTGGACACGGGTTGACATCTGAGGGCCTACATGTGTTTGTGTGTGTGTGTGTGTGTGTGTGTGCATGTGTGTGAACGTGTGTACATGTGTGTGTGCATGTTTGTGCGTGTGTGAACAGGTGTCATGTTGCATACTGTAGGCATTCGTGTAAATGGCTTTTATTATTTCGACTCAGACTGATTGTGCAACATGTAGCTATGTTTCAGGAAAACTTCAAATCTTGAATTCATTCATAATTCATCCATTCATACATTACTGCTGTAGCATTACTGGAACAACTGCAGTTTGATAAATCTATGATTATGTTTTTCTGGGATGAAATAATCAGTTTTCAGACTGCATCTGCGTGGAGGCCTGCTGAAACCACGCATACATCACCTTCCCCTCCATAGACACCTAACTGCTCTTCTCACACAGACACAATACACACTTTACCCCCACTCTTCCTGGGTTTCATATGCACACACCCAAGAACTCCTCAAGATCACCTGCTGTGATTCTTCCCCATTCAGTCGTAAAGCCTGCAGAACAGATACTATAAGGCAGTGGACAGAATTTTAAATTCCTCTAACCTCCTGGATGCCACGGTAACAAAAGCTATCACCTTAGAGGGACTTGGTAACACTTTGATCTTTAAAGCTCCTCTGCATAAAGACAACACAAATGGCCACTCCTATCTGCATCTGATCATCTCACAGACTCCTCCATCAAAGTGGCTCCAAACCATCTGACCAGAGGTCCTCACAGAAGTAAGGACATTTCACTGTAACGTCAAATAAGACTCTTAGAATCTATTTAGAAAATAAGAAGATATCTGAAGTTTAGAGTCATTAAATGAGTTATCTCTCTCTCTCTCTCTCTCTCTCTCTCTCTCTCTCTCTCTCTCTCTCTCGTACCTTCAAACTATGTTCAGATATTGAAATTCATTTGCAATACTACATGCGTTTGTTGTATTTATTTGTGTTTATTTAGTTAAAGGATTTAGTTTTATATGTACTACATTTCTCTAACATACTTCTTAAATCACAGAACATCACATTGTTATTTTATGGTCCTTTAAGTTCACACAAAATCTATTTTGACAGTCTACAACAATCTAAGCTTTTGTCTTATCTTTGTAATGTTTAGAATACTTACATTAATGTAGAAATAGATTTAATTAAGTAAAGATAATCAGATTTCATAATAGAGTGTTTTAGATGTTTAGATAAATTTGTGATAAATTCTTATTAGACAACAAAAGAGATGATTTATTTGTGTAACATGGTTTTATTTGTGCTAGCATGTCATACTGTGAATTTACTACGTGAAATTTCTATGTATCATGCTTTGACAATGGGAAATGAGTGGACTTAGTATAAGTATAGGTTATGTTTCTGTAATATCACAGAAATTAAGCTGCTCCAGGCTGCTGCCTGCCTTCATGACATCATCAGGAAAAGCTCCTATGAGAACAAAGCATGGGCGTGTTTCTGCAACGCGCCAAGGGCTCTCTTGTTTAAAAAGCCACTCCACCATTGCTCTGTCTCTTTTGGATCCCTCTTTCTTTTGACTCTCTTACTCTCTTGCTTCTTTTTCCGGGACCGCTCCAGGACCTCTCTTTCACTCCGGCCTCTCTCTCAGCCCTCCTCTCTACGCCGCGTGGCGGCTTCTCTTCTCTTCTCTTCTCTTCTCTTCTCTTCTCCTTTCTTCATCGCTGCTAAAACAACGGCTAGCGGTTCTTTATTTTAAAGTAATCTCAAGTAATTTTATTAGCTGTTCTAAGAAGTTTTTGCCTGAATCAGTGATAGATGTTATCACGACCTCCACGTGGTTTCATTCAAGCTATTCAGTTCTAGCTACGGTTAGTTCTCCAAGTTAGCTGCTCTGCCACGTGCCATCGGCTCCGCTGAAACTAAACTAAGCTAAACTCCAGCACTGCAACTCAGTTCGACCCTAAGTCCAGCTCCAGCTCCAGCTGTTCGTTGATAGGTGCGCTGATCTGGTTCCAAACGAAGACTCATTTGTTTGGATCTGTGACAACAGCCGTGAGTCCAAACATCCATACTGACCCTGAGGGACCATCTGAGACCGTGCCTGCGGTGACCCCACCTAGACATGACCAATGCTGGATGCATCTGAGCTGAGTCGGCGACCAACCTTTCCAACATCCTTGAAGTTGATTACATCCAACGTAAAATCTTGGTTTTGCCGATGTTAAAGTGATGCAGGCTAATTATTTCACTTTTCCATTTCCTTATCTTTCTTGCTAACATTTCCGTAAAGTAAAGCCAGACTCAGTCAACGTTAGAATAGGTTAGGATTTTATTTTGAAAATCCACCAGTTTTCCGTTGTCAAACCTGGTTTTCATTTCTCACATAATATCTACCTCATTTGTATATTTTTATATTTCTCATCTGTAAATAAATGTTAACCTGTGCAATAGTACTTTGTTTGCCTGTTTCAGTTCGGAGAAGAAATCACTGGACGAGTCAAGAACCATTACTTTTCAGATTTGAGCCCGAATATTAAATTAAGATCTGAGACTGACTATTAATTAAATAATCAAAATATTAATTTTAAACGACTTAATTTTCCACATAACGTGGATGGTGTCCAATTTAAATAAGATTAGTATTTCGTTATTGAAATTATGATCTCAACATGGCAACTTTGCATACCATTGCTTTACCTTAATTATCTGTAGCATACTACTGACACTGCCTTAACTAGAGTTCAAACAGATAAATGGAGTATAACGTGCATGTAGACATGCTGACACACACACACACACACACAAACAAACAGACACATACACACACAGAGACACACACTCCTTATTTCCTCTCCTCCCCTCCCCTCCCCTTGTTTCCTCTCCTCTCTCCTGTCTCCTTCTCTCTTGTCTCCTCTCAGCACATCAACATGCTAGCAGCCTGATGTTGCAGCAGGATTTGCTCGCGGCTGCTTCATCCTCCATAATAAACATGTGATTATGGATCGTCCGAGCAAAAATCCCATAAATGTCATCTCATTGGTTTCGAAGTGAAAATATTGAAAGGCTTCGTTTTATGAGCTCAGTCAAGGGGCTGTTAATTGAAAATGATAAGCTTGAATGTTGAGTGTTTTAGAAGTGTCACATGCTAAATCCACGCCAGTCTGATGCCAACTTTGCTGTGCGCCAAGCGCCCTCGCTGCCAAATCCCCGCTTATTTTTCTTTGGCTAATGGAGCTATGCTGCTAATCCGTCTCCCATGTCCTCCTGCTCGTTACGCTGGATCTGCTTCTTGCTGATACACGCAGCACCTCCCCCGCTCCTCTCCTACTTCCTGACTGCACCTGTCTCCCCGGAGACGCTCCTAACACCCTGCCGCTTTGGGCTCCAGACTTTCCTCGCCACACGAGCCAGGGGAGATCTTAGCTCCTCCCTCTGCCTTTGATGCTGGAGGCCTTTAGCTGTTATTAGTGAGGCCGAGCTTTCAGCCCAGAGAGGATCTACACAACCGCCTACCTTTAAATTCAGCCGCTGCCTTTATCTCAGCGNTTTCAGCCCAGAGAGGATCTACACAACCGCCTACCTTTAAATTCAGCCGCTGCCTTTATCTCAGCGCTCATTAGCAGCGCCAGAGACTAATTGTTACTGGTTTAGTCTTTATTGCTGCAGTCTCTCTCTCTCTCTCTCTCTCTCTCTCTCTCTCTCTCTCTCTCTCTGCTCTTTCCAAATGGCACAATTGAAGGGGCGGCTCTTTGTATGGCGGTAATTAGCTTTTATGGTGTTGCTATGAGCTGCTCTTTTCTCTGCTGTGGCCGTCACTCAGCTTGGCCTGTCACTTTATCAGCCCACCACGCTCCGGGCAATTAGTCTCCCCCCCCACCCCCACCATCGCCCATTTCATTCTGAACTGCTGTGGAGGGANCAATTAGTCTCCCCCCCCACCCCCACCATCGCCCATTTCATTCTGAACTGCTGTGGAGGGAGAGCAGAGGAATAAAAATCAGCTGTTTTTGTCTGGCTGACAGACCTTTCAGATGCAGCCTGTTATTTCTGTTATTTCGATTATTTCTTTTATTTTGATATTTGTGTTATTTTGATATTTCTGTTATTTTGTTGAGCTCTGTGTAGGATTATAGTCGACATAAGAAAAACAGGAATTAATGGTGTTTACTGCATTTTGCATCAGTCGACAATTGCTGTTTGATTTCCTCCTTTTGTGTCCAAACTCTGAATTACAGCTGAACTGCTGCACCGAGCAGAAACCCAGAAACCCTCAGCAAGCCTGATACAGGCATCATTAGCACGCACACGCACACACACACACACACACACACACACATCAGATGAAGCCAGTCAGAATATTAAAGGAGCATGACAGTGGTTTTGCGTACTACATATTACATTCCTAATTACATTATATTACCATGTTCTAAAACATGCTACTGGAGGGTAAATATTAGAATTGTTTTTCCTACCTTCCAGACTAACATTAGTTTCAGTTCATTCCAGTACAACCTAAAAATCAACTTGTAGAGACTTGAAATGTGCTGAGATAAATAATCATCACAGCAGATGAAATGTCTTTGACATTACTTCATTAACTGATGTAAACACGGAGCTACACACAAGAAAATGTGTGTTTCCGCCAGGGAAAATAGTCCCAGGAGAAGACGGTTTTTACTGAGAAAGTACAATGGCCGTGCCTTCTAGATTTGTGCGTGTCTTAGAAGGTGAAACATTGAATTTTAAGGTGTGCGAATCTCCTCAACATTTGATTATGAAAGATTCAGGGATTTTGGCAAAATAACACAAAACTTAAATTTTTTTGTTTTGGAAAATGTTATTAGTAATGTAGCATGTATGTGGATTGTATTTATTGGGCTTAACGTGCAAAATCACCAGTATGATCCTTTAACATACATGTTAAAACTTTGATTATAGTTGTATGCAGGCATTAAATACTTTTTTTTTTCAAATATCATGTAAAAATTATATATACTCTGTGTAACAGACTAGATGATGTGATAATAAATTGATTTAAAACATGATTTTTTTTCTGCAAATTGATTGATGACAGCAGAGCCGCTGAAGTGTAAGCATTTAGTCAATATTAGGGATGAGCGAGTACACCAGTATCTGTATCTGTTCAACCAACTAAATTATCTGTATCCGTATTCTGAATGGGCGGGGCTTAAACCATACCGCATTACTGCATCGCTACGTACAGATATCATGGTGTAACCACGTTCCCTCATTCATAAACGCCTGTTAGCTACATATTTTAGCATTAGCCTTAAAGAGGCGTTACTGTGATATTTCCTTATTTACATGTGGTGGTAGCNATATTTTAGCATTAGCCTTAAAGAGGCGTTACTGTGATATTTCCTTATTTACATGTGGTGGTAGCTGTTCATAAAACAAACCCACACGCTAACATTAAGACCTGCTTCATTCTGGTGGCAAATTTCAGTGGTATGAAATCTGGGTGACGTTTAAAACTTTATTTGCCTCACATATTAGTGATCAATAACTTTGATAAACTCACTCTGCTGATCAGCCAATTTTTAAATGCTGAGTTTTGATCTGATCTCACACTCTTGTAGGCTCCTTTCACCTGCTGCACTGCACATCTGAGTTCCTCACACACACACACACACACACACACACGCACGNCCTGCTGCACTGCACATCTGAGTTCCTCACACACACACACACACACACACACACGCACGCACACCCTGCGCAGCATGATCACACACTACAGAAGTTAATACTCTGTGTGTGGCTGGCCTACGATGTGGACACAGCTACACAATGAGGAGTTTATTTCAACACAAGTACAAATAGTGACATATTTTACTTGGATGGTACTCGTGCTCGTATAAAGTGCATTATCCGTAATGGATACTCGTCTCATCCAAGTACTCAGCTCATCCCTAGTAAATATGTTAATAATACTCATCATATGACATTTACTTTGGAGTATGACAGAAAAAAAAAAGTCATTTTTGGGGTTTATTAATCTCAGTAGATGCAGCAGCAAAAACACTGTTTTCTCAGAGAACCTTTGAAAAATGAAAAATCTTGTATATATACAGTACATGGAGTACGGTTAAAAAAAAAAAAAAAAAAAAAAACACATTGGTGCAATCAAACACATGTAAACCAAAGCCATTTCTGGCAGGAATGGCTGCTGCTGCAAACCTGACAACATCACAAAAGACGATTTTTACTCTTTTACAATAAGTAGTCATCGTCTGACTTCTCTGTAATCCTTTGTAGTGTGGATCAGTGTTCTGTACGTCTCGCCATATGACGCCATGTTGTTGTTGTTGATGATGATGATGGTGAGATGATGATGATGATGATGATGAAGGGGATGGAAAGAGATGACAACTTCCCCTTTCCAGTGTCGCCGGGCTCTTCCGTCTCGCCTACGAGTGCGGGCGGTGGAAAAAAGTACAGACATGACGTTTTTGCGACGTGCTGGACGTGCCATTACGATGTCACTCAGATGAAGCTTGTAGCAGCTCCACCTGCGTTTCCTCACCTGGTGACTCTCCTCAAACTCTGATTACACAACGCATCATGTATGTTTGTCAAACTACAGAACCCTGATAATTTTGTCCATGTGTATGTATTAGTTGCATTCTTGCCTTCGTCACAGTACAGAGTATAATAATATAGTATAATCAGAGTATATATACATTATGTACAGTATATAAAATGTACTGAGTGATAATCTTGGAGTGGCACTAAAATGTGATACAATTTATTCTACACTTTTTTGTGTATAATATTGAAATAGTTTCCTTTACCAATTTTAGAGCATCGTTAGAAATAAACGCCACATGAAAATATCTCAAAATGTACACTTGTAATAGATAGTGATGTTGTTTATTTTGTGCGTGTCATATTAATGAGGCTTGGTGGGATTGCATTTGTAAACTGAAAAGAAAAATCCTAGAGTAAGAACCTTTCAAAACAGATTTAATACTTTGAAGAACATTTCATTGAAAAAATGAGAAGTTGCTATTTATCCCATTTTTAGGGCTGTCAATTGATTTAAAAATTAACTAGTTAATCAATTTTCTGTAATTATTTAATGTATAATGATTACAAGTTTACAAATTTCTGTGATTAATCGTAATTAATGTAGAATCAATGCAAAGGAAATATATTTTAGATAACTTTTGTTTAATGGCATTTCTTAAACTTAGACTACAATGTGTGATTATTCATTTCCAACAAAAATACTACTTCAGCAAGTACAGTCTTTGTACAGTACAGTAATTTATTTTATAATGGATTCATTTTACTTATTTTCATGATATACTTTCTTTTGGGTTAACTAACACTTTTATTGAGTTCAGAGCAGAAACTAGCTTGGTTGACATGTTAAAAGATGTTTGCATGTTATTCACAGCTTCAAGTTGGTAACTGGTCAAGGTTGACATGTTCTTGTAAGAAAATTATCTTATTCTGAAAATATTACTTTGTTCAAGGGGAAGTTTGTCTTATTCTGAAAAGACTGAATCCTGTTTGTGTCGTGTTAGTTAGCGTTAAAGCTAAAGTGAGGCTAAAAGGCTGTGAAGCTGTTTTAGTTGTTTCTGTGTTTTTGATGAATGAAGTTAAAACGACACACTGCTGAGAGACTGAGTTTGTTTCAACAAGAGCCTTCGCTAACTTTTTAAAGCACAACTTTACATCTAAAAGGCTGATCTTTTTCCTTCTCCATCATTAGCGTGAGCATATGACATTAGCCACAGGAAGTAGGGGGAAAACAAAAACATTAGCATAGCCTCAGGAAGTGAAAAAATGGATGCTTTAATAGCATTAATTTTTTTTAAAACACATCAAAGTCCACATTAATTGCAAATATTAAGCAATTAATTTCCCCAGCCCTACTCATTTCATCGTTTTTATGCTGCGATCCACATTACTCAAAACTCAAAAAATCAACCACATGGAAAAATGCAACGGAACTCATTCAACTCTGAGTTCTCGTTGGGAAAGTCAGACTTATGTGACATGAACATGCCTGACATCAATAAGAGATTTATCTTTGCATCATTTTGTAGCTGATAAAAGTAATTTTATTTGACATGTAGCTTTTGTGTTTATGAGAAGGTGACATAACAAACTTTGTAGTTTATGACTCAGATTGTGGATGATTATATGATTCACAGATTTATCATACATGAACTTTCTGGATGTCCGATCACAAACTCTGGAACGCATTTAGATTGGAACTTGGTGGAATGGACAGAATGTTCTGAGCATGAAGGAAGGCTGCATTAGCTACATATGACGGTTTCTGTGCAGGAGGTTAGAAATGACTAAACAGTGCCCTCTACAGGTGTTATGCCACTTTTAAGGCGGACTGGAAAGTCAAACAAGAAGCTTGTGAACAGGAAGTCGTTCAGTCTCATTAAAAAATAAGAGTTGTGTGTTTTTGTTAAACGTGAGCTGAGGGTTGTGTCCATCCATCCAGAAAGAACTACAAATCCCATCCCAGCATAACATTTCAACTCTGAGAACCTTTAGTCCGCCTTGTCGCTGAGCTGTGGTCTTTTCCTCTCAGCTTGTGTGTTGATGTGCCACTCAGGCAATTCAGTCTGAGTCCGGCTCATCTTTTTTTCTCTCTGCTCCAGTCTGAAGCTCCTAGGAAACACTGCAGGATTCCCAAACTCAAGAAAAAGCAAAACAACCAGCTCTTTTCTTGTCTTATTGTGATCAGCTGGGTTGGGAAAGATTTCTTCTTCAGATTTTTCCTGATCATTGCCAGCTACGCAGAACAGTTCTGGTTCTGGTTCTTGTTCTGGTTCACAAACTTAATTTGGAACCATTCTGAGCATTTCTACAAAAAATCAAAGCTTTCAGAACCAAAAAAAAGTTGGGCCCTGTTGGGGACAGAAAACAGCTGAACCGTGACTGACTACATCATAGGTGGTCATGTGTTAATTTACCTCCATGAAAGTGAAAAACAGTGGAGAACTTGAAGTCGCCATCTTGCTTGTTTTCACTGATCTGCTCTGTTGTTACTTCTTTTGGTGACACAATGATTGTAAATTGGTGGAAATGTGGGCTGGTTTGCTGGATGGCACCTCGGTTCAGATACTCAGTGGAACTGCTGTGAGATGTAAGAACCTTTTTGGTGGAGAAGCACTGAGTATGATACTGAAAACACGCCATTTATTTTACCCTAACTAAGTCTGTGGTTCCTGCATGAGATGAGCTGTAAATGGCTGTTTAAAGTGCAGACTTGTAGCATATAGCAGTTTTTGCTTTTTGTTGATAGATGTAGTTGAGTCGTCGTACGGCGTTGATGAGTTTCTGTCAGCTGACAGTTTGGGACGTGTGGTGTGACGCGAAACCAAAACTAGAGCCTCGTAGTGATGAGCAGCATGTCCCACCGCCAATGGATGTGTTCAGAAACGGCTTTGTATAATTACCTCTGTAGCCTAAACAGTCCAAGATAAAAAACTGAATTTTGCTGAGTTGCTAGTGTACGTGAAAATGTACTCACACACAAAAATTTACACTGATCGGATCATTGTTTGTCATTAAAAAAGCTATTTCTCTTTTTTTTTTATCTCTCTCTCTCTCCCATACACACGTCTCTCCTTTCTGTGTTTGAGTGTGTCAGGAGAGAAACGGCACCTTTCTGTTTGAAGTGTGTGTGCGTGTGCGTGTGTGTGCGTGGACATGACAAATAGACACATCTCTCTGATGATAGATTTGACTTTCATTTTCACATTTCGGCCTGATAATAAATATATAAATAAATATAAATATACAAATAAATAATATCCCTGTAATAAAGGCAAACATGTTTTGGTTCATAACTTGCTACGGTTATGGGTCTTGGGTTCTGATGCGTGGAGGTGCTTGGACCCCACAAAAATTTGCTTGCAGTTTTAGTTATTTATAATTTTTTGACCCTATACACAATCACATGCAATGCACAACATGGGTCAAAGTGACCTGTATTCATTTTGTGTGTTATTTGATGAATAACTGAGTGCTTCTTTGCTACACCTTTAAAATGATTTTTTCTATCATTTAGTATTCCATGTATTAATTCAATGAATCTTCTTTATAATTGTCATAAATCATTAGATTAATTTCTTCTGTCTTAATCTATTAATAATTTTACTTTGTGTGTTGCTACCACACATTTGTAGACATGGGTCAGAAATGACCAGTTTATACAGTAGTACAATTTATTAAAAATAAAGGTATATGCTTAGCCAGAATACTTCTTTTTCCAGTGATGTGGACTCATTAATTGTGCTGCCGTGGGTGTTTATGGGGCTCGAGTTAAATGCTAATATCACACAGCGACACGGTGCGAGTGCAGGCCTTTGCCATCTTCCTCATCTGCATGCATGTGTGTGGATGACGTTTGGTTCGGTGGGCATAACAGGCGGAGGCAGGGACAAAGCAGCACTTTATTTAATTACTGGTTGGTGCTGTGTTGATGAGGCCATTATCAGCTGATGACTGCCGTGCAGATTTTCTCTGGCCTTCTGATGGAAAACGGCAAAGGGTTCAAAGGTAATGCTAGCATACGCAGTGATCACGCAGGCCTTGACCTCAGCTACAGCAACTCCTCACACATAAGGGTTTTGAGATTAACTGTTTTACTATTAATTGTGCTTATAATACATCAAGGTTTCTGAACATAATAATTTAGCAGCCATGATTTAGAAACAATAAGAAAACAGTTATTTGAGACTTTTCTCAGAGCATCCAACTATATGACTTTCAATACCGACCCTTAAAACCCCTCTGTTTTGTGTGTGTGTGTGTTATATCCAGGTAAAAAGCTCATTAAATGGTCCCAATGGAGCATTTAGTGGATGTTAAAAATAGCAGAGTGTATTTGAGGAAGATGGAGATCCAGTTTGCAAAGCACGTTAACGAAAAGTCCCGGTTAAAAGCTAACCATCAAATCCACAAGCTAATTTTAGCATCAAATTATCGTTAAAACATGTTTCCTATAATTGGTGCTTTGTCTCAGGTTACTGCATAAACACCCTGTCTTAAAAAAATAAGAAAGTAGGATAATAAATCACATTAAATCGGCCCTATCAGATCCTCTCTGATTTAAAAATAAATAACACATGTATATATTTCTGTTCATTTTGTATGTATTTGTTCACAGCAGATACTACATTATTTTGATTTCTAAAGACAGAAACAATCGTTTCTACATTATTTTGTAGTCAGACAGATTTAGTTTTCTATTGGTTTTTTTGTTTGTTTGTTTTTTGCTGCATTTACATAATAAGTAATTGTGAAACCGTGACAATTTTTTGTATAATTGTACCATCTAAAACTCAAACCATGAAGTACATAGACTCCATGAAACCCCAGAGAGAATGTTGAGGAAGTGAACATGAGACACATACCATGAGGATGAATGTGTATAAGCATGTGAACAGTATGACACACTAATGGAAAATCAACATGCTGACATTTAGATCAGCTCAGTTTAGCTGTATGAGCTCATGGTATCTGTAGACACCAGGCTGATACAGCCAGACTTTCTGCAGAAAGGAACATCTCTTTGTCATAATTCTTCACACATCGGCTTCCCAAATTGACGTAATTAATTTATCGATTGACAGACTCTTTGTTCTCTGATAATTGTAACTTAAGAGGCGAAAACATGTTTAGTCAGCTAATGAAGCAGTAACAGGGATGAATGTTTTCCTACGTGCATGGAGTCTCTGTGAAACTAATGACTTCTAAGCGATAATTAATTGATCCTCAGCCACCTGAATAAGCAGAGTTTTAATAAGAAGTGACAAGGAGAACGGCTCCCAATAACCACGTCTTAACGAGACAGGAAAACCTCTGCAGCGTTTCAGCAGGACTGCAATAAAATGTCTGTCAGACATGTTAAGACACGTTCAGTCACATTCAGACACGTTCAGACATTCAGACATGTTCAGACACGTTCAAACATGTTCAGACACATTCAGACATTCAGACATGTTCAGATGTTCAGACATGTTCAGACACATTCAGACATGTTCAGACGTTCAGACACATTCAGACATTCAGACACATTCAGACATGTTCAGACATTCAGACACGTTCAGACATTCAGACACATTCAGACATGTTCAGACATTCAGACATGTTCAGACACATTCAGACATTCAGACACGTTCAGACATGTTCAGACATTCAGACACGTTCAGACATTAAAACATTCAGACGTTCAGACACATTCAGACATGTTCAGACGTTAGGACATGTTCAGACATTCAGACATGTTCAGACTTTCAGACATTCAGACACATGCAGACATTCAGACACATTCAGACATTCAGACATGTTCAGACATTCAGACATGTTCAGACATTCAGACACGTTCAGACACATTCAGACAATCAGACATGTTCAGACACATTCAGACACGTTCAGACATTCAGACACGTTCAGACACATTCAGACATGTTCAGACACCCAGAGACACGTTCAGACATCCAGACACATTTAGATACATTCAGACACATCATGGAAAGAATCTCACTGCTGAGATATTTGCAGCCATGAAATTAAAGAGCCTAAAATAAGTCGCAGATAAATTAATTTCTTTCAATTTATTCAAAGAATTGCCAGAATGGTTTGTGTACTTCCGTTTATTGGATTTCCTACTCTGAAATAAAAACCGGAAAACCAAAATGGCCAAAATGTCATCAAATCTTCTCAACAAAAGAGAATTTTGTGTAGTTTTTTTTTTCTACAGTCAGTCAAACATAAAAATCCAGTCTTCATCAATACAAAATGTAAAATCAGGACTGTTTCCAAATGTCTTTTCAGAAAATGTGTAGAGTTTAAATTTCTTTCTCAACATTCTTTTATCTTTCAGCCTGTGTGTCCGTGCTGCATGGAGAGAAGTGAAACTCTGAGCCAGTATTCCCAGTAATAATTATCACAGAAACTGACTGCAGACAGAGTTGCTGTTAAACCTTCCTCTCTGCTAAAGCGAAAGTTTTTTACATTTGTGTCAGAAAACACTTTGATGTTTTTTTTTTTCTGAGTGGCCAATAAAATGACTTCCAAAAATAAGTCAAGAAATTTGTTTTCTGATTTTTCCTTCAGGATGAATGGAATGTATACGCAGCCACAAAGAAGTTGCTTGTTGAATGAACCTGATTTGAATCAGGTTTGCTGAAAGAGCAGCACTGAACAAAGCTCAGATCAGAAGCCTGTAAACCTCCAAATTGCTCTTTCTAAGCACGATGGGATTATTTTCTTCACTATGATATATTTTTCCACACGCCTGAGAGTCGGCTGATTGCTCTTTTTGCTGCTGCTGAGGTTTGATTTGGAGATTTATTGAGTTGGTTTCATATAAATCTGCTGCTTGGAGCTCTGTGGACATGGTGTCAGTCAGTGAAACAGCTGCAGTTTGAGTCATTCTGGAAGCTGCATGCTGCTTGCGTTATGTGAAGCAATCCTAAAGGGCCGAAGCCTGACGGCATATCAGGAATATCAGGAACTTGCTGCTGTAAAGAAGCTGCAGAGAGAAAAAGTCACGTCTTTATTCTCAGCGCGGCTTTCTGCTCCAGGTGATCCATCACCTGCATCAGCTCTCATCTGCTCTCCACCCAGTAAATCATCTTTCTGTTCGGCTTTCAGGGACCATGCAACAAACCTGGCTGCATGGTGTTAGTTTAAAGGAGCATACCAATGATTTTGCTTGTTTGAGCCCAATAAATACAACCCACGTTACAATACAGCCAACCATTTTCCAAAATATAAAATTAGTTTTTCTGTTATTTTACCAAATCCCCTAATCTTTCGAAGTCAAACATTCGATCAATCTTTCAAAGTCAAACATTCAGGTGATACACACATCTTACAATTCAGTGTTTCACCTGCTAACACCAAAGTCCAATTGTAGAAGGCACGGCCATTTTAAACTTCTCAGTAAATGTAGTTTTCTCCTGAGACTATATTCTCTGGCGGAGACGTACATTTTTTCCATGTTGGCCTGATTAAATTATGTCAACAAAAAAATGTCTCTGTGATGGATTATTTATCTCAGCACGTTTCAAGTCTCTATAAGTTGATTTTTATATCTACTAGAATGATCTGAAACCAATAACAGTCTGGAAGTAGGAAAAACAATTCTAATATTTCCTGCTGCAATAGTTTGTTTTAGGAAATGCTAATGTAACGTGTATGCAGGTTGTGTTTTTTGGGCTCAAACATGAAAATTGCCAGTTTAAACCTACTTTAGACACAAACAGAAACCAACAGAACAACAGGATGATGATGTCGTGTTGTATGAACGATGCAGTAACATGATCATTTTGATTTTAATTTGATGAATTATCTCTATTAGCTGCTAACATCAGTGTTTCCTTCTTGCTGGTGGAATCAGCAGATCGTGTGATAAATGTCAGGAAAGCTGACAGACAGATTGACACATTAATAAACACACACGTGTCTGCATATGATCAACTACATACATCGTGTGTCAACACATTAGGAACACTTAGAGGTCATTGTGCTGGCGTGAGTTCATGGTCACTAATCCTAATGTGTGTGTGTGAGCACACCACATGGTGGGAGCAGGGACTCAGCATTCCTATGCACCACACGTCCTCGGGCACTCGCCACAGCGATTTACCCTCTGCTCTGTTGCCGTGGCGACTGAGTCACTAAGGAGGGGAGGTNCTCGCCACAGCGATTTACCCTCTGCTCTGTTGCCGTGGCGACTGAGTCACTAAGGAGGGGAGGTGTCTGTGGGGATCATACAAGGGACCTAAGACAATCTCTCTCTCTCTTTCTGTCTCTTTCCCTCTCTCTCTCCATCTTTCACTTTGCACTCAGTCTTTATCACTTCTGTGTTTTCTCTGAAATGAGAACACATTACACTTTGACTTCACTAAACTCAGAGCAGCAATGAGTAATCAGCTCCTCCTCCACAGCACCGTCTGAAGGTCTGTGCCAGTTCCAAACCTTTGTTTTTATCACAAATTATTATACTTTTAAAAAATATACATATATTTGAGTCATCCAATACATGGGGGCATATTGCCTGGCAAAGTGAGAGGCAGAATAACATAAGACACTGGATAGGCGCGCTAAATAGCATGGATAAGGCCTAATACACCGCTTAGTGCTTTATTAAAGTTGTGATCATTGAGCAGTGCTGTAAATCCTCAGGATGTGCACGGCTTAAGGTGTGATAGCAGAGGTATGAGGAACCAGAGTGCATGTGAGAGTGCATGTGATCGATATAGAGAGGAAGACAGGAAGAACTGATGCCAGAAATAAGACGGATGGAGCAGAGATAGAAAGTCTTTATGACGATTAGTATTTAATCGGAGTTTGAGCTTATTTTAATTGTTCGTCTTAGAGCTGTGTGTGTGTGTGTGTGTAGTAGTAGTTAGCACAGAATAAGATGATGCGTGTTAAGTTGCACGTGTCCATGCTGACATTCTGACACAGATTCTTATAAAACACATTCATGTCTTTTACCGTGTCTATCAGAGCAAATATCATCATGCAGCCATGTTCCTTCATAAACGTCTGTTACCGTCACGTTTTATCAATCATCTGTAAAGAGGCGTTACTACAGTATTTTCTTATTTACATGACAGGAAGTGATTCATTAAACACACTGACATGTTAACATGAAGATGTTTTCAGTCTGATGGTAAATTTCATCAGTGTGGAATCTGATGATGTTTAAACTGTATTTGTCTCACATGGTTATTGATCAATAACTTTGATAGATAAAAACACTCAGTGATCAGTTTACTTAAATGGAGAGTTTTGATCTGATCACACACACATTCTAGTGGCACACTGTAAACCCAAATAAGTAAGCAGAACTCAAAAAAATTGAGGCAATAAGTTGCCTTAAAAAAACTAAATTAATTAACTTAATGATAAATTTTCAAACTGATTTTTTTTGAGTGACTTGTGCTATTTAAGTAAAGTAAATTACTGATTATGTGTACTCAGATATTTTAGTAATATGTAATAATAATTTATGATTTTATTGAGAAAATAATTAAGTTAATATAACTTGTACTATTTAAGTAAAGATAAATGCAATTACTGATTATGTGTACTCAAATATTTTAGTACTTTTTAATAATAATTTATGCTTTTATTGAGAAAAAAATTAAGTTACTATAACTTAACATTTTCAGTTTATTGCATATTAACTACACTCAGTATTTATTAGTTATGTGATTAAATTTTGAATTAAATACAACTAAAAATTAAAAAATACTAATTTTATTTTATTTTATTTTTTTTTTTTTTTTNTTTTTTTTTTTTTTTATTTATTTTTTTTTTGCACAATTCGGTGCACCGAGACTCTTCATCAAGAGACTCATCCTCTGAGCCCCCCTCCCCAAAACCGGGACTCTTGGTAGTGTGAATCTCTTATCTCTCTTAGTTTAATATCAGTTTCTTCAACATGATGGAGCTGTAAATCACAGTTTGTTTTTCTTTTCTGGTTTAACGTTTCAGTTTCTTAAATCAGATCATTAACTGATCTTCATGTTTACCTGACGACACATGCCGTTAACGAGGCAAGGATGCTGGTTAACGTAAGAGAAGCTTTATGAACGAGCATCGTGTATGACGGATGTTTTAGCGTGATGCCGTGTTAGCGTGATTGTTTATGGATTACCTCCATGATGTTAACTCATCAGTCTGGCAGAATGAGCTTTTAGTCATCAAACGAATGTGAGGCAGACAGCTGATGAAATGTTCATATGACCTTCTGATGAATTTGATGCTGCTGGGAATATTTGGAGATGCTGGAGAGAAAACAGAGCATCTCCTCTGTAATTAGACTGATAGAAATGTCAGTCTGACGGAGTGAATGAATAAAGAGGATGATGCTACTGAGCTGTCACACTAACGCTATTATGATGATGATGATGATTATTATCATTATTTTCAGTATTGTTATTGTTATTATAATGATTATTATTGTTATTGTGATAATGATGATGTTGCAGCGTGATGTCATGGAGGTGAGGTTGGAGCATGTGCAGACGTAGTGAGTTGTCTGAGGCCAAAGGTTCCGTTGTCGTGTCTCAGCAGAGGAAACGCTTCCTGCTCTGCTGAGGATTAAAGGATGAAGGATCCAAATGGCAGCAGAGGTGACAGATGGGAAAAGGAAAAGGGAATTAGGGGCATTCCATCCAGATCTATTTCACCAGAAGCTGCCATATGAGTACTATTACACACACACACACACACACACACACACACACACACACACACACACACANAAAAAAAAAAAAAAAAAAAAAAATCATCAATACACTGTTTTACTACTGTGTTACAATTTATTGCACAGGAAATGAAAAATATATAAAATAAATGTAAGTAATTAGTCCCTAGTGCTCCTAGTACTACTGGGACCACTGTGGACTTCTCCTTCCACATTCCATCCAGTTCTTCCTTCAGCCCTTGGTGTTTCTCTAGCTTCTCACACTCTTTCTTCCTGATGCTGCATCACTTGGGATTGCTGCATTGATCACTGCTGCTGTCTTCTGCTTCTTGTTAACCACCATGTCTGGTTGGTTAGCAGCACCCACTTGTCAGTCTGGAACTCGAAGTCCCACAGGATCTTAGCTCTGCTTTTCTCAATCACCTTTAGCGGTGTCTCCCAGTTGGACTTTGGGACTTCCAGTCTGAATTCAGCACAGATGTTCCTGTACACTATCCCAGCCACTTGTTTAGCCTCTCAGTGTAGCTTTCCCAGCTAGCATCTTATATTCTGCTACCAAGTGCTGGACTGTCTCAGGGGTGTCTTTGCACAGCCTGCACCATGTCTGCTGTGGTAGACCCCTGCCTCTATGGATCTGGTGCTGAGGGCCTGTTGTTGTGCTGCCATGACCAGAGCCTCTGTGCTGTCTTTCAGACCAGCCTTTTCTAGCCACTCGTAGGATTTCTCCATAGCAGCCACTCCCTCTATCTGCCAATGGTACATCCCATAGAGGGGCTTAGTCTTCCACGATGTCTCCTCTTTTTCCTCTTCCTCACCACTCACTGTCTGAGGTACTACTCACTTAGCGGTTTGTCCTGGGGGGCCATCTTCCTGATGTACTCATGGATGCTCCTTGTTTCATCCTGGACAGTGGTTCTGACCCTCTCTAGCCCTCGGCCCCTGTCTTTTCACCGATTGTACAGTCTCAGGCTGCTGCACTTCAGGTGGAACCCTCCGTGAATTGTAAGGAGTTTTCGTGTCCTGATATCTGTGGCCTCTATCTCCTCCTTTGGCCAGCTTATTCCAGCTGGTATCTGATGACTGGCAGCGTATGTGTTGATGGCTTGGATCTTATTCCTGCCATTGAGCTGGCTTCTCAGGACCTGCCTTACTTGCTGGAGGTATTTGGCCGTAGCTGATCTTGCTGCCTCCTCATGGTTCCCATTTGCCTGTGGGATACCCAGGTACTTGTACCTGTCCTGCCTGTATGTCTGTTATCCTTATATGTGTGTGTGTGTGTGTGTGTGTGTGGTGATGGGGAGTTCCTGGTTTGTGCCAAACATGTTGCGTAGAATTGATACCAATTTGATCTTTGCTTAATCAGACCATAAAATCTTGTTTCTCACAGTCTGAGAGTCAGATGTTTTGCGTTTTACTCAGGAGAGGCTTGTGTCTGGCCACTCTCCCATAAAGCCCAGATTGGTGGAGTGCTGCTCTGATGCTTGGTCTTCTGGAAGTTTCTCCCAGCTCCTCACAGGATCCCTGAAACTCACTCAGAGTGAGTTTCGGGTTCTTCCTCACCTCTCGTGCCAAGGCTCTTCGCCCCTGATTGCTCATTTTAGGTGGGCACTCAGCTCTGGGAAGAGTCCTAGTTGTTCCAAACTGCTTCCATTTGAGAGCTATGGAGGCAGCGATACTCCTAGGGACATTCAGTGTGGCAGACATTTTTTGTATCTTAACCAGCTCTGTAAAAGAAAATCTGGGTATCAGTATAGTTCTTCTGCACAAAGTGTGATTCTCAGGAAAATCATGAGCTTACTGAGATGCTGCTATGGTAACAGCAAAAATACCTGTAAGATTGTGTGTGTTTCTTAATATGAAAGAGAGAGAGAGAGAGAGAGAGAGAGAGAGAGTGTGTAATGCAATGTCACCTGCCTCAACAATATACTCTGTTCTCCTCAAAGGAAAGCCTCTCTCTCTCTCTCTCTCCCCTGCTCTTACATCTCTTTTTTATATAGTCAGTTTAGATGAACAGTTTGATAAGTAGAACTGTGGAGAAGTTCAGGGTATTTTCAAAGTGGATTGTGTAATATGCAAACATATTCATGAGGAGGAATGTTTAGGCTAATTTCACATTCACTGATTAGAGGCTTAAAATGGTGTTTAGTGAATTCAAACAGAAAATCATACACAGCTTATGTTAATCATAAAACAACCCTCTGTCATTAATTCTGGATTACTTATACTAGATTTTCTTAATTTCAGGCTTCAGAAAGTATTAAACTTTAATGCAGCCTCAAGGGAGCACAAGCCAGTGTCCACCTTGTGCCGGTCCCAAGCCCGAATAAATG
>VXCM01005201.1:0-35000 GCA_014773175.1 Lucifuga dentata
GGAGGCAGATGATTCGCTGTGGTGACCCCTGAAGGGAAAGCCGAAAGGAAAAGAAGAAGAAATGAAAGTCCAGACGTAGGATGTCATCATCTGATACAAAGATTATGTTTTAACTTTAGGTTGAAGAAGAGCCTTTGCTTTAAAGGACCATACCACCCATTTTGCATGTTTGAGCCTAATATATTCAATTTTCATACATGTTACATTACTGACAATCATTTCCCAAAGGATAAAACCGTATTTCAGCTTTCCTGATATTTTGCTAAATCTCTTAATCTTTCAAAATCAAATATTCAAGTGATACACCCACCTTAAAAANTATATTCCCTGGTGGAAGCATACATTCACTCCATGCTTTTTATTGAGCTTAAATGCTAAAATTACAAAACTTCTAAAAACAAAAACTGATTAAAAAAAAAAACAAAACTCTTTGTATGTAAGAACAAGTTCAATGGTTAAGCAGGTCCAATGTTAGAATTATTCCTTTGTAGATTATTCAGTTAGGCACTGAAATTGTGTTCGGACATCTGATATTTACAACTTTACAAGGTTAGGGATATCTAAAGTTAACATTTATGAATAATGTACTAGTTCCTCTGAGATAAGTGTTATGTTGTTGTTAGGAGTATTCTCAGAGCTATAAGCCAATACTGATGGTGTACCGCATAATACAGATGAAGCAAGATAAATGTCAGGTTTGCATTGAAGTTCGAGAGTAGATAATTGTTTTTCTTAATCAAAAAGAGGGGGATGTTGTATTAGGCAAAGATTTATCATTAGCATTTGTCCCTTACCGTCACCTGTATCATAACGAGATTTGGGGAATGAGATTCATGTAGTGAAGGACTCGGAAGGGTATGCAGTTGGTATTGGAGACACGAAATAAAGCAGTGACTGTGATTCAGAGAATGAGTACGATTCTTTCAGTAGCTGTTAACGCAGCATCAAAATATTACACGTCTTGTTCACGATGATGGATTACGTATCCCAAGAACGTTTCAAGTATCAACAAGTTGATTTTAATANCTTGTTCACGATGATGGATTACGTATCCCAAGAACGTTTCAAGTATCAACAAGTTGATTTTAATAGCGTATCAGAATGAACTTCCTGGAAAGTAGGAAAAACATTTTTAATTCACTGTTCTAGTAATATCCTTTGGGAAATGATTGTCAGTAACGTTACATGTATGAATATTGAATATATTAGGCTCAAACATGCAAAATGGGTGGTATGGTCCTTTAAGTTCATTCTGATGATTGCATGGTTATTGCTTTTATTACATTTATATGCAGGATTTGAAGGGAATCGCACAAAGAAACATTTTGGCTTATGTTTTAACAGAGGCATGCTAGCGCTCACTGTTTTAAGTAAGGAATATCTGACAAACGTCTCACGTAAAACAAACTTTACCTCATAAAAAATTGTTAGTATGACCTCTCCATAATAAATTTATGCCTGTGGTGTAGTTACCATGTTTTTTATGAATTACTCTCCATATTTTGTCCGTGGCAGATAGTTTCAGTGGGATTTGCTGAGGTTCTGAGATCTCGGGTTTGTCCGTTTGCACTGAAAACATCCTGAATCCTCACAGAGCAGCATGAACTGTGGAATATTTTCCACTCAAGATCAACTGCCAACCATTTATCTCAGAAAGCTGGTGGCCATGCTTTGGCATAAACTAGATTTCAGCTTGGTCTGTGGATGATCCTGATTCAGTTTCTTTACATACTTAGCTGAAGTAAAAACTGGGTCAAACCTCCAGAAAGTCAACAGTGTATCCAGATGTATGATAATGCTGAGTGTAGCAGCTCGTGTTGTGGGAGGGTCTGATCAGGCCTTTAAAACATCTGGATCAACAGACAGAGAGCGAGAGACCAGATACCAAGACTCCAGGTAAGACCTCCATCTCTAATCTTCCTCTGCTAATCCGCTTAAACTTCCTGCCTCTTGAATTTTCCCATTTTCAGCCTGACTAGCGTTTCCACAGATGATATTTAAAGGACCATACCACCCATTTTGCATGTTTGAGCCTAACATATTAAATTTTCATATGTGTAATGTTACTGACAATCATTTCCCAAAGGATACTACTGGAACGGTGAATTAAAAATGTTTTTCCTACCTTCCAGACCTCCATTGGTTTCAGTTCATTCTGGTACGCTATTAAAATCAACTTGTTGATACTTGAAACATTCTTGGGATAGGTAATCCATCATCACCAACAAGACGTGTATTCAGGTTTTTTTAAGTTTTGTAATTTTAGTGTTTAAGCTCAATAAAAAGCGTGGAGTGAATGTATGCCTCCACTGGGAAATATAGTCCCAAAAACCTGCGTTTATGGAAAAATTTAAAGGACCGTGACTTCATAAGGCTGTGTAACTATTAGCAGGAGAAACATGGATTTTTAAGGTGGGTGTATCACTTGAATATTTGATTTTGAAAAATTAAGAGAGTTTAAAAAATACCAGGAAAGCTGAAATATGGTTTTATCCTTTGGAAAATGATTGTCAGTGATTTAATGATTAATTTAAAAAGAGAAATCTTGTGGAATACGATCCTCTCTGTTCTAAAAACTGATAATACAAGAGCAAACGCAGCTTCATTAACAATATCAGCAATACAAATGAGGCATTATGGTCAGTTTACATCAAATTTCCATGGCAGCAGTGCACAGGTCAGTCTGATGTCACTATAAATACACTGTCACCGTATTTTACATCCTGTTTTAGTTCAAATTAGCAAAGAAATGGCATAATGTGTAGATATACACTCAATGCCCAGAAAAGCAGAAACACCTGTTCATTTAACATAATCCAACAGTCATGCAATAAATACTAATTTAATTACACAAATGATTTTTAGTTGTTGTCAATCCGAATTTTTTTTAGCGTCGTTTTATTAAACTGCATCAACTTAATATTTTGTCCACTTCATTCGCTTATGAGGAGGAACCAAAATATTAGAAACATGACATAATATAATAAGACTTTATAATGAGCACAGATGATTTCAAAAAGTGGAAACGTTTTATTTAGTAGTTTAATAAATTAGATGGCAGTGGAAAACGGATAATCCAGACCTTTAGGTGTTTAAGTAAAACTCCCAGGTCTTTGAAATGATTCCAGATAACAGATGCAAACACAACCAGCTGTTATCACACTTGCTGTTCACACTCGCCTCCTCTGAACACTCCCAAACCTCCCAGAATTCCCTGAGTGTGTCACGCATGATATTTACATGCGAGAACAGCACACATCTGCATAGCCATTACCCTCTAAATCATAATGGCTGCTTAGTTCCTATTCCTCATAAAATGTAAATATTTGCCTTACTTGTATTGTATGTGAGGGTTGTGATTACATGTTAAATTCTCAGGAAACAAAATAAAGTCTCTGGGACGTCCCCTAAATATCATTTTGTGAGGTTCCTGTTATGTTATGGACAACTGCTGAACTTCAGGGTATTATTATAAATGTCTGGAGAACATACTCTGAATGTCCTATTTACCACAAATACTACTTATCAATCAGTCAATCAATTTTTATTTAAAGTGCAAAATTATGCATCATGGTCCCGATACTTTACAGTCAAAATTAAATATTCAAGCGATACACCTACATTAAAAATTGATGTTTGTCCTGCTAATAGTTACACAGCCTTATGAAGTCACAGTCCTTTAAGTTTTTCCATAAACACAGGTCTTCTTTTGGGACTATATTCCCCAGTGGAGGCATACATTCACTCCATGCTTTCTATTGCGCTTAAATGCTAAAATTACGTAACTTCTAAAAAAAAAAAGAAAAAAGAAAAAAGAAAAACTGTATATGTCTTGCTCGCAATGATGGATTACCTTTGAACAATTGAATATATCAGGCTCAAATATACAAAATAGAAGGTATGGTCCTTTAAATTGAATTGAAATCAGCCTGTTAGCATTGATCTGATAGGCTGTATGTTGTAGTAATGCTGCTGAGTATTGAGTACTTGGCAGAACTTGACATGTGCTTCCAATTTGCAGTAACAATGTCCAAGTCTTTCCTTTAAACTCAGCAACAATTTAATCTATGTTTGCTCAGAAGTTTAGATTAACTTCCACAAACAGAAATAAACCAAAATGATGCTTCATATACAGTATACTTCCAAAACAAATGTGAGCATGATCAAAAAAACTGAATGCTTCTCCTCTCTGACACACTCAAAGAGAAACACATGAATCCAAATCAAATCTCTTTAAAGGACCAGACTGGTGATTTTGCATGTTAGAGCCCAATAAATACAACCTGCATACACGTTACGTTACTGCCAACCATTTTTCAAAACATGCTACTGGAGCAGTAAATATTAGAATTGTTTTTCCTACCTTCCAGACTATGATTGGTTTCAGTTTATTTCATTATGCTGCAAAAGTCAATCATACTTTTTGTCAAAGTTACTTAGTTTAACCAGTCCAACATAAAGCTGCAAGGAACAAAAGGTATTTCTCCATGAGGAAATTTAGTCCCACTGCTCACATTTCCAAACTGATTTTGATTTATAAAGGGGAAATTGTGTGGAACACGTGGTTTTATAAATCTGAATATTTATGCAATTTTCCTCTGTTCAGCGTATGTAAAGTTTTAGCATGGAATCTGAAGTTTTATAAATGAGGTCCCTGATCTTTAAATAAAATTCATTAGCTATATTAATTATACATGCTGGTGTTTGAATACTTAAATACACAAACATACAATAATAAAATAAAACCATTTTTTGAAGGACAGTAGCACAACAGAATGTGCAAAGGGAGCAACACCATGATGGCCTCGTAAGGAAAATTCTGCATCCATGTCAGATTTTTGTATGTATTATTTTTTTATTCTTTTGATCAAATAGCTTGAATCAGGTTTATGGATTTGTCGTTCTCCTCCACAGCATCCTCTGAAGTCATGGCCGCCGCTCTGAGCTTCCTGCTGCTGCTCCTGTGCAGTCTGGCTCCGGCTGAAGCTCAGCTGAAGCTGTTTAACCTGCGGGCCAGCGATCTTCCTGCCGGGCTCCTGGGAACCACTGATGGCTACGTCAAGGTGTTCTGTGGCTCGGCTTTTGTGGGCGAGACATCCGTCTGCAGCAACAATGCTTACCCCTGGTGGGAGGAGGAGTTCACCTACTTCAGCGCCCAGCAGAATGACGTGCTGAGACTCGAGGTTTTTGACAGCGACTTCTTCTTTGACGACCTGCTGGGAATCTGCCAGCGACAGTTGAAGGTGGGGACCCACCAGCATGACTGTTTCCTGAAGAAAGGCGGCACCCTCCATTACTCCTACACCCTCGGCGGGGGCAATCAGTAGCCATTAGAGATTAATCTGATCTTTGACCTTTCCATTTACCTCAGACTGGCTCATGATTGGTTTGTGAGACTGTGTGAGTTCCAAAGGTTTATTTATCAGGTTTCAGATAAGCAGTCGCTCATATTAATAACTATAATCAAAGCTGCTTTATTAATAAACTAATGATCAATCATTTCACTCTGTGTTACAGTGTCAACTACAAATAAACTTCCCCTGCAATCAAACCTGTTCTTATTTATTCTTTTCATCGAATATTAGAATTTTGGACAATAAAGGAGCCTTCTCAGATAACAGAGCCGACTCCTAAATAGCTTCACTCCCTTCACATGCACGTTAAAACTTCAGTTATACTCAGTTAGGGCAATAAATCAACTTTTTTCAAGCGTCATGTACCTTAAAGGACAATACTGCTGATTTTGTTTGAGCCCAATATACCGATCCAACACAGAGCTACATGGAGGAAAATGTATGCGTCCACCAGAAACAGAGGACAGCTTTTATTGAAAAATTATAACATCCATGCATGACTTCGACATGCAAAAGTGTGAATTAGCAGGCAAAGCATTGAATTTTAAGGTGTGTATCACCAGAGGTGTGTAGTAATGCATTATATTTACTCCATTACATTTACTTAAGTGACTTTTTTCACAAAATTGTACTTTACTGAGTAGTTTTATTGTAGGATACTTTTAACTCATACTTAAGTATATTTATGAAGAAAAAAAATATACTTTTACTCTGTTACATTTGGTCACACTTTGCGTTACTTTTGATTTCACCGTTTGAATTCAGTCACGTTCAGTTTTTCTCTCGTTGTCAGACACTACACTGTCCATCCATGGTTTCACCTGGAGCAGAACAGTCATGGAGGAATCAACAGCAGGAGGTGTAGAAGAGGCACATCCCTGGCCACACATTCAAAGGCTGTTTTCTTTTCGGTCTTTTTGTTTTGTCTTTTCAGGCTTTTTGTTTTCTTTTCAGTCTACCAAAACCGACAGCTACATATTGCGTTGTGTCTTTGTCTTGCTAAAAATGTGGCATTTCAGCTTCTAAGAATCAACATGGAACTTAAAGAAACGTGGCGGTAAGCTGCAATGTTAGCTACTTAGTTAGCTGCTGCTGCTAATGCTAACTCAAGTTTTCCTGTTCTNTAAGCTGCAATGTTAGCTACTTAGTTAGCTGCTGCTGCTAATGCTAACTCAAGTTTTCCTGTTCTACTCTGATAAATTCATGAAGCTAACCTAGCTAACTGTTCTTAACAAGCTGCTGCTACTAATGCTAACTCAAATTTTCCTGTTCTATTCTGAGTAAACTCATAAAGCTAACCTAGCTAACTATCTTAACTAGCTGCTGCTGCTATTGCTAACTCAAGTTTTCCTGTTCTATTCTGAGTAACTTCCTGAAGCTAACCTAGCTGTCTTAACTAGCTGCTGCAGCTAATGCTAACTCAAGTTTTCCTGTTCTATTGTAAATTTATGAAGTTAACCTAGCTAACTGTTTTAACTAGCTGCTACTGCTAACTCAGGTTTTCCTGTTCTATTCTGAGTAAATTCATGAAGCTAACCTAGCTAACTGTCTTGGGGCCAGGCCAGAATTGTCATAATTTGTTATGTGGTAAATATTTGATTTATTACTGTCTACTGTTTCTTTATGATTTGGATTGTATTAGAAGCTACACGTGGCTACTTTGCTTTTTTTTTCCTCAGACGAACACTTTATAGCTTGTTGATTATTCTAAAGACTAAGACTGATCAAAGTTACTCACTACTCAAGTAATCTTTTGATAGATATTTTCTTATTCTCACTAAGTCATTATTTTGGTGACTACTATTACTTATACTTGAGTCACTATTATCATAAAATAACTATACTTTTATATCATAAAATAACAATACTTTTATATCATAAAACAACAATACTTTTATCGAGTACAGTTTCTGACTACTACCACCTCTATATATCACCTAAACATTTGATTTTGAACATTAGGGGATTTGGGTAAATGATAGGAAAATTGAAGTACAGTTTTATATTTTGGAAAAATATAAAACTGTATTTGCAGCAATGTAATATTCATGCAGGTCTTATTTATTGGGCTCAAACATGAAAAATCACTGGTATTGGAAGTGAAATTTCATGCTGTAAATGAAGCTTAAACCACAGAAATGAACTTTATTTCCATTCAAAACTTGCTAAGGAGTGATTTGAAAAAAAAAGACATTGAATCACTATATTCAGAATTTTTTTTAAATTTTAATATAAAGATAACTTTACGTACACAGGTTTGCTGACATTAAGTGTAATTAACAGAATATTAAATGCAGATAAGATGAGTTGCTACACAGCAAAAGCTTCTAAAGCTTTGTTTTCCACACAGCAGGTTGATGTTAATTCTCAGCTTCCACATAACACAAACTAAATTAATTGTTAACAATGTAGACGATGTAAATACTGATTAAATATCACAATGAGCTAAGTGCTACTAAGCAAGGAGTGCAAGTGTATATATAAAACACTTTAAGAAAGAAGAAAATGTTAAAATGCTTTGTAACTACTGTAAATGCTTTATGGTCACATTAATGCAGAACACGTACGCCTCTATGTTATAACATTCTACATGAAAACATTTTTTTTTTTCAGAGAAAAATTAAGTTTAACTCCTGAGTTGTGGAAAAAGTCAAAACATGAACAAGTTTTGGTAAATAATGTAAGTAATTTCATCAAATCACACACACTTATCTAAAAAAAAAAAAAAAAAAAAATACAAAAACTGTTTTCTTTTGCAGAATCAAAATCATTTTGTGGATTTTACACATTTAAAAGTCAAATCATTTTTATTTTCTTAACATAATTTATGAAGAGCTCCTGATTGTATCCGAAGAGCAACCAAATTCCAACAATATGGAAGAAAATGCAGAATACTGTTAAAAAGTCAACTGACAAAAGTCACTACAAATGTCTCTTCTAGCCAGATCTTAAAACGAGAGCTTGATTTTCACAATTTGTGTCATATTAAACATGAGAAAATATATGTACAGTATAAAAATATCAATTTTGCATGTAAAAATCCAAATTATGGCTCTGTAAGAACGATTCAGTGTGGTCCCATTACAATTTTGCTCACTTACAGCTTGTGTACTTGTGTATGTGTGGACATGAACACTGCAAGCGACACGTTCACCTGAAAGATTTTAAGATCAAAATACAGATACAATCCACAACAGGGAAAAGACAAAAGTACCTGAGCATCCTCCAGATTTAAAGTATGGACCTTCAGTGTGCATCTTTCCAAAATTCTCAGGTTGTTGAATAGATTGGAGACATTTCACCATCCATCTCAAAACTCTGCTCTTTAGCACACTTTTGAACTTGACTACTCTGCATAGCCTCAATAGACTACACGAAACCAGTGTTAGATCTACAGGCTGTGTGTGTGTGTGTGTGTGTGCGTGTTAGTCAATTCCACGTATGTGCAAAAAAACACACTTTTTCTGATCGCTGTAGTTGTCCTTACATCTATCACTTTAAAGTGTAACTTAAAGGACTATACTGGCAATCATGCATGTAACGTGAATGCAACACACCAGAGTGATGTCACACTGTGCCGAACACACCAGAGTACACATTACTTACCCTATTAATTCTCTTCACAAAACTGCCAAACAACATTCTGATGTTTACTGACTGCAGAGTCCAGCAGAATATTCTATGAAAACAGTTTTGAACTATTTTCCACTAATTATTCCTCACCAGTGCGGTTGAGATACAGTGAAGTTTAGGTTACGATTAATTGAACTTTGGGTGCTTTCACATGATAAGCGTTGAGCACGCTGAGCTGGGCTCATGACCCCAGGAAGTGGGGGTACTGCAGCACCCCCTGTTGGCGGGCTGTGGTACTCTGCACCACCAGCTGTCACTGCATCCCCTGATTAAAATATGTTCCCGGGGTCATGGCTGGGTGTTACATTATTGTGCATTGGGAGCTGAGCAGTGACTCCTAACCTCGCGGCATGCCACCTTTAAGTGACGCTAGCCACTTGGATTCTCCATTTTGACGCTGTGCTCAAAGTTCAACCAAATTTAACTTTGACCCATCTGCCGCTGACCTTTCTGATGCACAACCAATGAGGGAACAGTTGTAAGCAGAAGCGACACAACAATGGAGGAGAAGTTTAAAACCTGTGTTGAGCAATTTCCCGAGTTATACAACATGACTTTAAAATCATATCATGATCTGGGAAGAAAGGAGCTTGCTTGGTGAAATGTTGGCAGTCAGACAGGGTTAACAGATTTGTAAAAAGGCATATAGTCTACCATCAAATTTTAAATATCAGGTTAGCTATGTCCAAAGCTAAAGCTAGCTTAGCTACTAATGCAGGTTAGTTAATGGCTGTAACAGATATGTTTACCTCAGGTGTTTCTTGATGACACATGTTGCTACGTTAGCACTCTGTTCCATGTGCTGACCAAAGCGCCAGCCATCAGGAGTGTAGGTGCCAAGGTGAACGATGCACAGATCGCTCTCTGCAGCACAAATACCGCTTATCATGTGAAAGCAGCCTTAGCGAAAGCTCATGATCTTGGCTGAATATTAATAAAACCAACATTGACTGTTGGCAGGAGATTGGATGAGAACCGGCATTTCCACTCTCAAAGTCAAACTCTCTCAACATCCTTACCCTCACGTCAAGACATTTTCTGCCTTGGAACTAAATTGGAGACAGGTCCCATTTACACCATGCATTAAAATGCAACCTATACCCAGATATGTTATCCAGATAAGGCAAAACATGTTAATGCAAGGTAGAAATGCATGCAGAATGTAGTACAATACAGTCCACGTGGTCTGACTGATCTCATTGGAATGTATTTTGACAGGTTGCACTGAGTCTTCGTGTTACAGAAGGTCTGCTTGTAAAAAACAATAAGTAGGATGAAGAAGCATTTTTGCATTTTCCCCATTTTGTGATTGCAAACTGCTTATTTCTGGCTCAACATCATTTAGACTATTCCTGATGTTTTATTTTCTGCTGCGACGCTTAGCCTTGCAGACTGGAGTTAGCTCAGCGCTTTTCCTCTTTCGCAGATTTCTCCTCTGAGCAGAACGAGGACTCACTTCATAATCAGAAGACAGAATTCCCAACAATTCCTCAGCTTTCATTCCTCTACTGCTGCGTTTTGGAGATTTAGACTGGGGTGTGATTATTACTGAAGGAACTAACCGCCCTCTTAAAACTTTCTCTCTGATCACTATTAGCTCCTCCTCTTCCTCTGACATTCTCTGATCATCTTCCTCCTCCTCTTGAGTTTTCTCTGCCTCCTCATCTGTATCCAGTTCTAAATTTAAGACATGCTCCTCTTGACTATTTGTCTCAGAAGCTTCCTTGCTGTTCTCTGCCTTCTCTTCTATGCTGTTTTCATCCCCCTCCAGAATCTCTGTCTGTACATTTGCACAAGATTCATCTTCCTCATCTTTGGCCTCAACTAATTCTTCCTGATTCTCCTCTTCCTTGTCATCAATATCTGCCTCAACCTCACCTGTCTCCTTATCATAATTTTCACTGTAGTTCACTGCCTCTAAATCTTCAGCTGTTTCCTTTACTGTGTCATCTGCAGCAGCTTCAGATGGAGCCGGTGTTTCCTCGTTTTCAGCAGGTGTTTCCTCATTTTCAGCAGGTGTTTCCTTGGTGTCGGTTTCTTGCTCCTCAGAAGGATTAACTTCTGCCTCTTTAGTCTTTTCAGGTGAATCATCAGTTGAGCAGATTGTCTCTGGTGGTGTTCCCTCAGCTTCAGCATGTTCCTCTTCCTGCTGCATTTCTGTTTCTGTGTGTTCTTGCTTGTCTTCCTGTGATTTCTGTCGTTTGGATCTTCGTGATGGTGTGATGAGAACAGTTGTTGTTCTGCTCCTAAGCTCTCTTGTTGTGAAAACTGGACCTTCTTCCTGTTCAACCACACAGGTATCATCAGATACTGCCTCTTCTTCAGAAACACCTGTGTCAGGTATAACATCTGTGGTGGAAATGGTGGTAGATCCTTCTATGACCAGTNTTCAGAAACACCTGTGTCAGGTATAACATCTGTGGTGGAAATGGTGGTAGATCCTTCTATGACCAGTATTTCCTCTTCCTCAGCTGTGTTACTCTCCTCCTTCTCTACTTCAGCTGCTGAGATCTCTTTTACGGCTACTTCCTCCTCTGTCTTCTCGGCCTCTTCCACAGCTACAGTAGAACATTCTTCTTGGTTTCCTGNCTACTTCCTCCTCTGTCTTCTCGGCCTCTTCCACAGCTACAGTAGAACATTCTTCTTGGTTTCCTGTTTCCTCCTCAGGTGATCCCACACCTGCCTCTTCTTCCATTTCTTCAGTCTCTTCAGCTGGTGTAGGTTCTTCCTCCTCCTCCTCCTCCTCCTCCTCTGCCTGAAGCTGTGTTCGGACTCTTTTGGATTTACGTCTAGCTGAGGCAGGAGCAGACCTTCCTTTTCTCAGAACTCTCATTTCTACTGCTGGTTCATCTTCAGCCATATCGTCTTCTTCATCCTTTGTCTGTTGACTGCTTCTTGTGCGTTTGTTAATTGGTTTAGTTGTCTTTTCACCACTTGTCAGAGTTTCAACAACTGGGGCATCATCCTCCTCAATGCCTTTTGCCTCGTCTATGGTAGCTATCAGGTTCTCTGTAGAACTTTCTACAACTGGATTCTCTACCTGCTCTTCTGTAAATGTCTCTGTCTCTTGCATTGTGATGGATTCCTCTGCCACAGCTTCTCTCCTTTTCACCTCCATTTCTTGCTCTTCAGCTTCCTCCTTATCATCATTTTCACTGTAGTTCACTGTTTGCTTTATCTGTTGGGATCTGCGAGTTGGAGATTCTGTTTTGTCCCCTTCTTCAGAATACTGGTCTTTGGATTCTGGTCCAGGAGTACCTGCAGCAACTCTTGTCCTGCTCCTGAGAGTTCTGCCTTCAATTAATGGGGGTTCAATGCTTTTACCTGCTTGGCTATCAGACGTCATTTCCTCTGGTGATTCTGTCTCTGTTTCTTCTCTTTCTGGCTCATTGTCAGCCGCCTCTAAATCTTCAGCTGTTTCCTTTACCGTGTCGTTTTCAGCAGGTGTTTTCTCATTTTCAGCAGGTGTTTTCTCGGTTTCGGTGTCTTGCTCCTCAGAAGAATTAACATCTGCCTCTTTAGTCTTTTCAGGTGAATCATCAGTTGAGCAGATTGTCTCTGGTGGTGTTCCCTCAGCTTCAGCATGTTCCTCTTCCTGCTGCATTTCTGTTTCTGCGTGTTCTTTCTTGTCTTCCTGTGATTTCTGTCGTTTGGATCTTCGTGATGGTGTGATGAGAACAGTTGTTGTTCTGCTCCTAAGCTCTCTTGTTGTGAAAACTGGACCTTCTTCCTGTTCAACCACACAGGTATCATCAGATACTGCCTCTTCTTCAGAAACACCTGTGTCAGGTATAACATCTGTGGTGGAAATGGTGGTAGATCCTTCTATGACCAGGATTTCCTCTTCCTCAGCTGTGTTACTCTCCTCCTCTACTTCAGCTGCTGAGATCTCTTTCACAGCTACTTCCTCCTCTGTCTTCTCGGCCTCTTCCACAGCTACAGTAGAACATTCTTCTTGGTTTCCTGNCTACTTCCTCCTCTGTCTTCTCGGCCTCTTCCACAGCTACAGTAGAACATTCTTCTTGGTTTCCTGATTTCTCCTCAAGTGATCCCACACCTGCCTCTTCTTCCATTTCTTCAGTCTCTTCAGCTGGTGTAGGTCCTTCCTCCTCCTCTGCCTGAAGCTGTTTTCGGACTCTTTTGGATTTACATCTAGCTGAGGCAGGAGCAGACCTCCTTCCTTTCCTCAGAACTCTTGTTTCTACTGCTGGTTCATCTTCAGCCATATCGTCTTCTTCATCCTTTGTCTGTTGACTGCTTCTTGTNTTTCTACTGCTGGTTCATCTTCAGCCATATCGTCTTCTTCATCCTTTGTCTGTTGACTGCTTCTTGTGCGTTTGTTAATTGGTTTAGTTGTCTTTTCACCACTTGTCAGAGTTTCAACAACTGGGGCATCATCCTCCTCAATGCCTTTTGCCTCANTGTCTTTTCACCACTTGTCAGAGTTTCAACAACTGGGGCATCATCCTCCTCAATGCCTTTTGCCTCATCTATGGTAGCTATCAGGTTCTCTGTAGAACTTTCTACAACTGGAGTCTCTACCTGCTCTTCTGTAAATGTCTCTGTCTCTTGCATTGTGACGGATTCCTCTGCCACAGCTTCTCTCCTTTTCACCTCCATTTCTTGCTCTTCAGCTTCCTCATCATTTTCACTGTAGTTCACTCTTTGCTTTATCCGTTGGGATCTGCGAGTTGGAGATTCTGTTTTGTTCCCTTCTTCAGAATGCTGGTCTTTGGATTCTGGTCCAGGAGTTCCTGCAGCAACTCTTGTCCTGCTCCTGAGTGTTCTGCCTTCAAGTAATGGGGGTTCAACACTTTCACCTTCTTGGCTATCAGATGTCATTTCCTCTGGCGATTCTGTCTCTGTTTCTTCTCTTTCTGGCTCATTGTCAGTCGCCTCTAAATCTTCAGCTGTTTCCTTTACCGTGTCGTCTGCAGCAGCTTCAGATGGAGCCCCTGCCTTGTTTTCAGCAGGTGTTTTGTCATTTTCAGCAGGTGTTTCCTCGTTTTCAGCAGGTGTTTCCTCGGTTTTGGTTTCTTGCTCCTCAGAAGAATTAACGTCTGCCTCTTTAGTCTTTTCAGGTGAATCATCAGTTGAGCAGATTGTCTCTGGTGGTGTTCCCTCAGCTTCAGCATGTTCCTCTTCCTGCTGCATTTCTGTTTCTGCGTGTTCTTTCTTGTCTTCCTGTGATTTCTGTCGTTTGGATCTTCGTGATGGTGTGATGAGAACAGTTGTTCNTCTTTCTTGTCTTCCTGTGATTTCTGTCGTTTGGATCTTCGTGATGGTGTGATGAGAACAGTTGTTCTGCTCCTAAGCTCTCTTGTTGTGAAAACTGGACCTTCTTCCCATTCAACCACACAGGTATCATCAGATACTGCCTCTTCTTCAGAAACACCTGTGCCAGGTATAACATCTGTGGTGGAATTGGTGGTAGATCCTTCTATGACCAGGATTTCCTCTTCCTCAGCTGCGTTACTCTCCTCCTCTACTTCAGCTGCTGAGACCTCTTTCACGACTGACTCCTCAACAATGTCGGATGTAAGTTCCTTCAAAGCTTCCACGCCGTCCTCCTTTGTTTCCACAGCTGCTTCCTCCTCTGTCACGGCATCTTTCATCTTTTCTGTCTCTTCTGCAGCTACAACAGCAGATTCTTCTTCAGTATTTTCCCCTGTCACTCCCTCCACCTGCTCCTCAATTATTTCGTCTTCATCTGCTTCTATTTTCTTAACTTCTTCATCAGATTTTTCCACAATCTGCATATCTGCATTTTCGTCTTTTTCATCACTTGATTTCACCTCAGCAGCCTCTTCTTCAGTCTCCACAGCTGTTGTAGATTCTTCGTCCTCCTTTGCCTGAAGCTGTTTACGAACTCTTTTGGATTTACGTCTAGGCGAGGCAGGAGCAGACCTCCTCCCCTTCCTCAGAACTCTTGTTTCTGCAGCTGATTCATTGTCGTTAGAACTTTTCTGTAAAGTGATCTCTTCCTTTTCTTCATCCTTTTGCTGCTGGTCACTTCTTCTGAGTTTTCTTTTTGGTGCAGGTTTTACTGTCTTCCCACCACTTCTCAGAACTCGTGTTTGAACATCTGCTGCTTCTTCCTCCTCAGCACCTTCTGCCTCATCTGCTTTGGCTGTTAAATGTGTCTCATTAGCACTTTCTCCAGCTGGTGTGTCCATGTCTGCAGATGTCTCTGAAATAGCAGTCTGTTCACCTGCCAAAATGTCTTGTGTTGTTCCTGCTTCCACTGTCGCAGCCATTTCTGCATCTGTGCTTCCCACTTTTTGAGGAGCAACATCTTCCTCTTCTTCCTTATCTGGTGCCAGCCCTATCATGTCTTTCTCTGCTTCTGTTTCCTCATGTGCTGTCAGTTCCACTCCTCCCTCTTCCTGCTTTTCTTGATGTTTTGGTGTGACAGGAGCAGACTTTTTTCCCCTCTTAGGAACTTTTGTTTTTAATGAAGGTTCACTAACTTCTGTGGCTGCCACCTCTTCCTGTTCATCCTCTTGCTGTTTACTTCTTGTAGATTTGCGACCCGGTGTAGCTTTGACTGCTTTTCTTCCAGCTCTCAGTGTTCTGTGTTCAGCAACAGGTTCTTCATCACCCACCTGCTTCCTCTTATCTAACTTGGCTAGTGTAAGTTCTTCTTCAGCAAGTTCTCCAGCTGGAGTTGTAGCTTCCTCTCTGTCTTCCTCTTCCTGGATTTGTTTGTTGGTTCTCTTTCGTTTAGGCGTTTGTATGACGGTGACAGACTTCCTGCCCCTCCTCGTAACTCCTGTTATAACTGCTGGTTCCTCTTTATCACTACTTTCTACAGCCTCCTCCTCCTCTCGTTCATCATCCTTTTGCCTGCTTCTTCTTAACTGGCGTTTTGATGTAGCTGTGACTGCCTGTTTTCTGCTTCTCAAGACTCTGGTTTGAGTAATTGTTTCTTCCTCCTCTTCAACTGCTTTCCCTTCATCTACTCCGGTTGTCTGGAGTATCTCTTCAGCACTTTCTTCGCCTGGGGTCTCCTCCTCCTCCTCTTCCCTGTCTGCACATGTTTCTGAGATGGTTGTATCTTGTATTGCGTCTGCCACATCGTCTTGGCTGACAATACTCGAAATTTGTTCCTTGACTATTGTTTCTTCCTCTGCCAGTGCCACCTGCTTGTCTTCCTCCTCCTCCTCTTCAGCAGCAGCAACAACCCCTTCTATGGAAGCACTCTGCTCAACAGCTGTTTCTCCTTGGATTTTGTGGCAGGTCTTTTTCAGGCCCACTAAAACTACACCCACGCTTTGGAGACTGGAAAGCTCTTCCTTTACAACCTTTTCATCTGTCGGCTCCATCTGTTCATTTTCCTTTTCAGGTGTTTGTTTGACCTCCTTCACCTGCTCCTCCTCCACTTCACAATGGCAGGTTGATTTCAGGTCCACTAAGACCACAGTGGCTTTACGGAGCTTAGATGATGCTCCTACTGCAGCGCTGGACGTGGTTTCATCTTGACCTTCATCAGGTGTAACTGAAGCAGCAGCAGCTTTGACGAAGGGTTCACTGTCATCTGCCAGTGCTGTAATCTCTGCTGCATCTTCATTCTTTTCCTGTTCCTGAACTTCCTGCTCCTCTAGTTTCTTCTCAGTGGAAGGTAGAACTTCCTCTGCTGCTTCCTCTGCGTCTGGAGTTCTAATTTCTTCAATGTCTCTCAATTCCTCCATAGATGCAGCTACTGTGTTCTCAGTAGTCTCCTCTTGTTCTATCTGACCATGCGTTGTTTTGCCTGCTGCTTGTTCATCTGCTTTCTCTTCGACAGCAGAACCTCCTGCTGCCAGGCCTGCTTCATCCGCATGCTTTTCCTCTTCTGGCTGATGTCTTTTGCTTTGTCTTGTAGGTTTAGTAGCTTTTAGTTTGATCCTCAAACTTCTTCTCTGAACAACAGGGGGCTCCTCATCGTCAGAGACTTCTGGTTTATCCTGTATTACTAATGTTTCTACTTCCACCTGCTTCTCTTCTTTCTCCATAACATTTTCTGCCGTTGTCTCTACTTCACCTGAAGGTTCTGTGGCATTCTGCTTACTTACAGTGTGTTCTACTCCTGGTTCTCCCTGTTCCTCCATCTCTTCCTGATCTGTTGTTGTTTGTTCATCTGCCTTTTGTTGCTTTTCTAACACGGTTTTGTCTTTATCTTCCACAGCTACTACATCTTGTTTGTTTCCCTCTTTTACAGCTGACTCTTTGACGATTTCAGCCGTCGTGGGTTCAACTTTGTCTGATTGTTTTTGGCTTTGTCGGACAGACCTGAGTTTGGAGGTCTCAACAACTCTCGAAATTCTTGTAGAACCTTGGTCTCCCCTCTTGCTGTGGTGCTCAGATCTGCGTCTGGAGATTTCACTCTGTGCAGCTTGTATGGCCTTTAAAACAGTTATTTGCGTTTTCATAGCTTCACCACCATCTGACTTTTGATGGCTTGACTCATGCCGTGCAGCTTTTTCTGCTGATGCCTCAACTTTTGATCCCTCTTCCACTTTACCCAGGTCATCTGCTGCCTTGTATACCTCAAATATTTCTTCAGAGACTTCCAATATGACAGCGTTTTCGTTCCGAGACACTGTCTGTCCTTCCTCGGTTTCTGATGCCACATTAACTACTGATAACTTTGTGTCACACGAAGGTTTATTGCTTGGATCCTGTGTGTTAGCATCCTCTACATGAGGCTCCTCAGCAGCAGTTGGTGGTGTAATCTCAGCCTCTGCTTCTTCTGTGTCTCGTTGGGATGAAAGTGAAACAAGGGGTGTGGATATTTTGTGTGACGTTGGTGCTGCTTCTTCATTATCAGTTTCATCCACTGCTTTTTCCTCAGCAGTCACACTCACCATTACCTGAAATGAGGAAAAAAAGAATGGAGAGAGAATTAAATCAAACATGAACTTGCACTGATCATCGAAATTAAAAATGCAAGTAAGAGTTTAGACGTGCAAACCTCAGCCTGCACCTTCGTGTCCATTTCAGCAGCGTTTTCTACGTCTGTCTCCTTTTGTTCCACAGCTCGCATCTCTATGGGGGTTTCTGCTTCAATATCCTCGATTCTACAACATTTCAGAACATTACTTGTGAGTTTCAGATATTATACTGCATAAATAGTTTTGGAAATTTAACAAAACAAAGCAGATTGTTCTTGAGAAGATTCCAGTAGAAAAACTTAATGAGAAAACGGTAAAAAGCAACTATTCAAAATTGGGGTGTTTTCAGACTTGTAGATTTGTTTGCTCTGGTCTGAATCAGGGACTAAAGTGTTCCAAAGCTGGAACCACCTGATTTGATTCAGTTTAGCATAGAATAACACCCAATAAAACAAAAATATATCAGCAAAAGTCATGTGAGAACACTCTCTCTGCTCATTGGTCAGACATGTCTGGGGGCGGGAGAAAGAAATCAAAAGAAGGAAAAAGATGGCAGGAAAACTAAATAACATGGAAGAAAGATGGAATTGGGCCACTTTCCTAGTCATAGCATCATTTGGTCGATATACCAAGAAAACTATGTTGTGTGTTCTGAATTTGAAATCTGAATTTGACTTCAAGACAACATGTGGAAGACCACATGTGTTAGCTAAGATTGATGTGTTAGCATCTTTAACACCATCTGTTTGATTTGATCATCAAAGGTGACATTCACTTAACATTAACCACACACATCTATCCACCTTTGATTCTAGATCAATCAGTAGATCAATAGAGTGATCAGTAGTTGGATCAGCAGTAGTGTGGATTATTTTTCAGACAAGAATCAAACCGCTGCAGAGTTAGTTTGGAACCAGACTGGGACACCTCCTCAGAATGTTCTCAGTACGTGTTTTGGTCCATACGTGTGTATGACTGAAGCAGATCCATGTTTGAACGGTGATATTTTTCATTTAGTGAGCCTGGACTCTGGTAGACTGTGAATGCAATCTGTTAGTGTGTGTTGTGCTGTTTGAAGTGTGTGTATGTGTGTGTGTGTGTGTGTGTGTGAGGAAAAACTGTGACATTTATCATTATATGTGGTTATGTGTGGCTGTCTAACATTTTAACATTTGTTAAAGGACTATATCAGTGATTCTGTATGTTTGAGACAAATAAACACTACCTGCAGATTCTATGTTAATAGCAACCATTTTGCAAAACATTAAATTTTAGTTTCTGTTTTATTTTGCCAAATCTCCTAATCTTTCAAAGTTAAATATTCAGGTGATACACCCACCTTAACATTCAATGTTTTGTCTGTTAACACTTATGCACGGCATGGTCATTTTAATTTCTTTAATTTCTCTCTCTGTAAAAGCTGTCTTCTCCTGGGACTATATTCCCTGGCAGACATACATCGTCTTCCGTGCAGCTCCATGTTGGAACAGTTAACTGAAGTTATAAGACAAAAAATTTAATGGATGTTATGTTTCCTGTGATGGATTACTTGTTTTCTTTTCTTTATTTTACCTGTCTGAGTATATATTTCTAGTGTGAGTCACAACTGGCACACACCAATACATATACTGTATATGTATGTATGTGTGTATGTGTATATACATATATATACATTTGATTTGATTTATTTCTGTTAGATTGAGTAATGAAAACAGTCAGACCCGCCTTTTGAAATACATGTGACTTTAATGGTGGATCTGAAGTATATCCATGAGACCAATGTGTTTTTTTGTTACTGTAAACTTTTTGGATCTAATTTTTTATGTCATGTATCATGTTGTCTAATCAGTTTATATTGTAGGTAGCCATTTTATCATCTTAGCATGGGACTACGGATGAAAATTGGTCAACTTTGGATAAATCTGGCATATTTACATTTGATTGTATATTAATGTGCAATGTGTGTGTGTGTGTGTGTGTGTGTGTGTGTGTGTGTGTGTGTGTGTGTTTAGACCACCACCATCCCTCTTTAACAGTTAAACTACCATGTTTTATTTGTGACCAATGATCGATGCCCGTCAAAGAGCAGGAAGAACACCACATGTGAGACACCGAATCAAAGACAAACACTCAAGGACATATGGACAGTAGCATGGTGGTTTAGTGGATTTGTTGTGGTCTCATGCATGAGTACAGGACACCCACTCAAATTACCAGAGTGTTGAGCCCCTTCCATTATCAAGGGGGGGGGACTTGCCGGCTGCACAGAAGCCACACAACCATGCCGTCACCCCAAGGCTGCCAACACCCCAGGGTGCAGAGCCCCACAGTCCCAGAGGAGCTCAGCACCGCAGGATTATTTATGTCAACCACTGAAGTCTCTACAAGTTGATTTTAATGGTGTACTGGAATGAACTGAAACATGTCAGTCTGGAAGGCAGGAAAAACAATTCTAAAATTTACCCTCCAGTAATATGTTTTGGAAAATGGTTCGCAGGAATGTAATAAGTACACAGGTTGAACATTTTGGGCTCAAACATCCACAATCACCGGTATGCTCCTTTAAGAGCTGAAGAGTGTTGTAATGTGAGCAGCTATTAGGTATAAATTTTGTTACCTGATAATTTTTTCTGACTTGCTGTCCTCCGTGATCTTTTCTCCCATCATCCTCCGTTTGGAGCCGGTATTCCTGCTGCGGGTTGAAACTGCTTCTGTCTCTGAAACTGTCACAACATTAAACGTTAAACACTCATTCTTACAACATACAACTTAAGAAAGTGAAAGTGTGAGATGAAGATGGGAAAATAGGAATTGCTGACCTTTTGTAGCTTTCAACACTGTTACTTCCTCCTAAAAAAAAATTAAAATCGAGATTACTATTAGAATTTTAACTGGGATATTATTACCTTTCATACTTGACAAAAGGATAGATGACAAACCAGGAGAAGTAAAATGTACCACAATTTCTACTGTGCACTCCACTGATGTTCGTTCTTCTATCTGAGTGGAACGCGTCTCCATGATCACGTCCTTTCCCGTCATTTCAGTAATCACAAGCGATTCCTCCATGAATGAGAGATTCTTGGATATGGCTGAGAAAGAAAATTAAAATATATATAGATGTTTGGGAAAATACAGTAATAAGCCATCAGCCTGAAATCAATTAACATTCAGAGTTTTAGTCTAATTTACATTTCCTCAGTCATGTCAGTCAATCTAGTTAAATGATGCTTAATGTATCTTGAAGGACAATACTGGCAATTTTTCATGTTTGAGCTCATTATATACCATACACGATACATTACTGGCAACGATTTCCTAAAACATACTACTGGAGCAGTACATTTTTGATGTTTTTTTTTTTTTTTTTTTTTNTTTTTTTTTTTTTTTTTTTACCTTCCAGACTGCCACTGGTTTCAGTTTGTTCCAGCACGCTTTTTAAATCAACTTGAAGAGACTTGAAACATGCTTGAGATATGTAATCCATGACAGCAAACATAACGTCTATTAAATTTTTTTTGTCAAAGTAACTTTATTTAACCATTCCAACACAGAGCTGCATCGAAGACAACGTATGTCTCCGCCAGGGAATATAGTCCCAGGAGAAGCCGGCTTTTACCAAAAAATGAAAAATGTCCATCCTTCTGCATTTCGGACGTAAGTGATAGGAGGCGAAACATTAAATTTTAAGGCGTGTGTATCACCTTAACATTTAATTTTGAAAAATTAGGGGATTTGAAAAAATAACAGGAAAAACAAAATACGGTTTTATGATGTGTAAAATAGCTGACAGTAAAGTGCAGTGTGTACAGATGGTATTTATTGGGCTTAAACATGCAAAATTGCCAGTATGGTCCTTTAAGGATGCATTCAAGATGCATTTAAGCAACATTAGCTAGACTGATCAATATTAATTTTAACATGTTTGAAAAGGTTTGCGCTAATCCAGCTAATGAAGCCTGGCTGTGCAGATTGTTTCTCACCGCTCAGATCCATGGCCTGGATCTTGCTGGCTATGTTGGTCCTCTGCTTGGGTCTGCCGATGTTTTCCACCTCCCACAGCAAGTCTGTGTCTCCTGGGTACCTGCACAGGTACTTCTGACAAACTGGAGACAAGGAGGAGTGGACGATGCTTTATTAACGTTTCTCAGACTTTAGCATAGCTGCTGACTGTCACAGTGCATTAATTCATATATTCATACCTTTATACATGGCTTTTGTAAGGGGGTATCTTAAGCCCAGGCAGTCCTCTTTGAAACTGAGCACGAAGTCCTCCAGCATCTGGAGGCCAAAGCCTTTAGCACGGTGACATTTTCTGACAAATATCGAGTCCATCACAGGAAGCTGATAGCTTCTGGATAAATAGGTACCAAGCAAACTGCCTAAAGGAAACAGGAAGCATATTGGTGAACATTTTGCCAGAAAAAGCATGGAGACATTTCAACATGCTCAGCCGGACATGCAGTCAGGACGTTTACATGCACGCTGTAATCTGATTATTTGTCTATACTCCGATTAACTCCTTCTACCCCGAGCTCAAATTTAATTTGTAATAACTCCACAACCGTAAGGACAACATGCACAATCTTGTTCTCTATGGATAGGTGACACTTTGGAGAATTTAGATATGGAGTAAGATTTCCCATCACTATCACCAGAACAGACTGAGAGCTGAATAAATACAACAGAAAAATGAAAATTTTACTTCTGTTTTCTCAAAATTCTAAATTAGAGATGAATATCACTCCTATAACAGTGATTTAGTAGCTGTTGGTGCTACTGGATTTATTCTAAAACTTCTGAGCTGCAGCTCCACCAAGTTTGATGTAATGGAAGTGAAGCATAAACATTTTTCATATATTTTAGTCTTAGTTGTACTAGATGGCCTAGAGGGCGCCAGTGAGCCAAACAGCATATACATACAGGTACAGGTACTGTGTTCTGTAAAACATTGCTTTTCACCAACATTTAACTTTTACTGCCAAAATGAGTTTTTTATTGCACAACATAACAAAAAATAACAACATGTAATAATCAACATATCAGGCTTATAGAAACTGACACATGTAAAACTATTATCTAACGCACAAAAATGTCAAAATAGAAAAAAACCCACAAAACTATTTACAAGTAAATATTTCCTGAGAATACAAAGTCAGGCTTCTGCCATCTTCAGACGTCCAATCCACTCCAACACTCCGACTGTCAACTGACGTTTCTCTCTCACCAGCGTTAACGTCATGCAGCTACATACATGGGAAGAATGTGCTCCGCCAACTTCTGCATTATGCATTACGCATGCCTCTAACTCAATGACTGTTGGCTCCCCGGGTCATGTGACCACTCATGTGGAACCTCACATGACCGTAAAACTCACGTAGTCAGCTATCGCGTTAGTTGGTTGACTGATATGCCATCCATGAATGGTATTTCATGAAAACATCATTAAAATCCCAGTACCAGGACCGCTCGGGTACAAGAGAATAATGTGAATAAGATGTACACATGGACGGAATAAATAGATTTCAGCAGTTCGCTGAATATAAATGATGTAACTGGAGAATGAGGAGAGCCGCCAGGTGATGAAATGCATGCAAAGCTGTCTCTGATTATGTTTGCACACCTAAATAAATCAATTTACGATAACATAATCTAGGTCTGTTACTCCGATTTATACTGATTTTAATCTAATCTAATCTAAAATCGGTTTTATTTCTTGCCTTGGGCTATTTCACACCAGTGTGGTGCAGGTTTGCGTTTCTGCTGTTAATGTGCATGGAAATCTGCACGCAAAAGAGGTCGTTTTGATAGCTAAAATGTCAGAGAGTGAATAGAATATTGCAGTGAAGTACAGGAGAAGTGTTGGGAAAAGCTGCTGAATCTTTATTTTAACCCCAATCGTTTTGCTGGGGTCGTCCTCTGAGCAATAGCTAGCAAAGTAGCAAAGCTAGCATTACAAGAGAAGTTCTATATCAGCTAACCTTAGATAAATTACTGTCTTCATATCAAAGCTCCTGTGCGACTGTCAACCGTTTGGCTTCAACATATAATCCTCTTCTATAATCCTCGGCCTTTGATTTGAGTATGATCCAGGCTTTAACGTGCATGTACATGTGACGTGCGTTAAAACCACATGGGTTTAAAATTACACCCAAGCTATAAATCAGCCATGAAAAGATCACACAGTTTATGCTCAGTGGAGAACTGGAAACATTTCTCAAAAAATGTATTTGTTATTTGTAACAGGTGAGAACAAACTCCAAATCCATGAAAATCAAGACCGTTGTTGTTGAAATTAGCATTGAGATTGTATCAATATAGATAAGTATTACATGTTGTAAAATATTACCTGCAGGCTTGACTGAGTAGAAACCAACAGCCTCTCCATTCTCCCAGAGGATTTTAGCGTAATCGTTTTCTCCGTGGCAGAGGAAGGGAAGCTCCTCAGAACTCATCTCCTTGGCTCTGTAGATCACGCGATTCAGAACGTACAAAACTATTCTTTCACCAACTGTCTCCACCTGAAAGGCACACACAAAGCAGCGTTGTGTCACATATATATGTTAAATCTGAGGTATAGAAAAAAAAATTTTCATTCATTCATTCACACCGGAGTGCAACGTGCACAACAATCCACATCCTTATAATCTACAACAATCATGAAAGATTTCATTTTATGGAATGACGCAAATTGTCTGCAGATGTCTGTGCTTGCATAACTTTGATGTGACACACTTAACCAATCACATTTCTTATCTTGTGGAAAACAATGCTTTCACAATTGGCATGGCAGCAACCCTGGTCCCGCCTCTCAAAACAGGCCATTGCTTTCATCAAAGGACGCCTGTAAGAACATCAGCAGGAATCCTGACCTCTGTAGGGACTGGCAACTACTGGTGGACCTGGAAGCAGCTCAGTTTCCTCAGCACCGTGAGACCAGACATCCTACTCATGTCTGAATCCACCAGGCAAATCATCATGATGGAGCTAATACTTCCTTGGGAGGACCACTTGGATGAGGTCGATGAAAAGCCAAATACCAGGGGCTGGCTAACGAGCATAGACAAGGCGGATGCAAGGCAAGGTGATATCGCAACCCAATTCCTGGCGAGAGCCTTCAGTGCATCGAAGGCTGAGGAGGAAAGAACCTATTCGTATGCGGCATTCTGATGTAGCAGAGCGAGCCTCTATAGATGATGTGGCTCAAGAGAGGAGAGCCAGGCAAATAGCTAGCTAGCCATCTGGACACAAGCTGAGATCTGATCAACCTCAGCTGTGTCGTCTGGATAAGGGTGCACGATGTTGAAAGACCCGAAACACCCAATGATTCCAGCAACATCACTGAAGATGTGTCCAGTAGCATCAGTAGATGTATTTGCTCATTGTGTCTTTTTCAGTATATCCCCAAATTGAGAACATTTTCTGGATTGTTCCTGGCATCAGAAACTACTTTCACATTGCAAAATTAACAAACTCTGGGGACATATCGCATCTGGCCTGGGAATGGCTCGGCATCCCCCAGGAGGAGCTGGAGAATGTGGCTGGGGAGAGGGACATCTGGGCTATCTTACCGTGACCCGGTCCCGGAAAAGAGGAAGTAAATGGATGGATGGTTGGATGGTTGGATGGATGGATGGATGGATGGATCGGGGCAAAGGACAACCTTGACAATCAAAATAAGTCTGAAAATCCTTTCAAAACGTTTGCTAACGATTACTTCAGAGGCGAAAGTACTCAAATTCTTTACTCAGGAAAAAATCAAAAGGAAAAAATACTGCAGAAGTAAAAGTCCAGCATTTAACTTTTTAATTAAGAGTAAACACATAATGGCGCTAAAAATTCCTCAGGTATGATTGTGAGAATGGATGACATTGGCTGGCGCAAAGTCTCCTCGTACCTTCACAGCTCCAACTCGAGCTGAGTCCACAGTCCTGAGAATTTCCTCCACCGTCCACCATCGGTCCAGCAGGTAAAGACCGACAGCTGTGAACGGGTCGCCGGGAGCGAAGAGGGCCAGGATCTTACGCTTTTCATTGGATCCATACAGAGGGACAAAGCCGGCATTGGAAATCCTGATGGGGACCTGAGGGGGACAGACAGAGAGGACATGAACACCCACACGGTCTTCAATCAAACAGTATCTCACATTACAAAGTAATTCATGAAACAGCAAAAAGCAGCACGTGTTTCAATCTGACTATAAAAATATTACGTTTTAGACAAATATGCAATAAAGTCGACAGATACACCCACAGTTTATTTTAAAGGAGAGATTTTGATCTGTTTTCACAGAAATTGTGGCCTGGGACTCCTTGTAGTGGCTGGACACCTTTTCCTTCAAAACCCTTTTTTTCCATCCTTGCGCCATTTTTGACACTCTAAAGGCACTTTTATTATTTCTGATACAGAATTATCGGTTTCTGCTATATTTTCTTCAAATGTTTTTTTTTACTTTTGATGGGCATTTGTAGCATTTCTGTCAAACAGCTGGAATTTTTTGTCTGTCCCTCCTCTCTTAAAAACAGAGAATTTAGATCTCCTGCCATGTCCATTTAGCTTTGACGCTAAAGGAGGCAGCAATTTAAATATGTCGCAGTTCATTAATACACAGCTTTTCATTGTCTTTTGCCTGTGACAGGATTCTTGTCTTCAATGAGATGCAGATGCACTAATTAATACGACGGGTGCATACATAGCAAATATAGCCTGGAGCGTTAGCTAGCTGTTCTCCCTGTGACAGAAAAAGCTAACGGTGGAGTGAAATTAGCAAAGCGGTGAGTGTTGTCAAGCAGTGACTTCTCGTGTTGTATGAAGTGTTAGCTTAGCCGCTACACTAACTTCAGTTGAGTTCAGCTGAGGGTGGATTTAGACTTCAGAGCGTATTTAAGTTTAGCATTAGCGTCATATTTAGCGCTGGAAGGAAAATCATAACCTGCTAAAGATCAGCTCTTATGACATCATCAGTCACTTTATTTGCTGATATTTATTTTGCTGAGGACTAGCAGGTCAAGTTCATTTGAATTATTGCTTACAACTAAAATATTACAGGATTTGATTTTTCATACTTTTACTGAAGGGAAACACTCTGCTGTGCTACGTTTACACTTATTAATTTTTACTCAGGTTACAATTTGCAGTACTTTTTACTTCTGCTATCAGCAACACAACACTGTTCCTTGTTACATTGTTCATATCATCTTGAATATTGTTACTGCAAAAATACCTTCAGATATCATGAAATTATTTGAGGTCTATATCGGCTACCCCATTAACATTTATGCGTTGTGTGTACATCTAGTCCAGGCATTTTAAGTACTGCAAATACTTGACTATAAGCTGATCTCGTGTATAAGCCGACCCCCTGATGTTGTTCCATCAATTTATTTGTTTAGCAAATTACCTGTTTTCCTGGGTATTGTCATAGTATTCCTGTGATTTTATGAAAATAATCCACGTACCGGTTGTCGTGGCAGCTATTTTAAAACTTCACCGCTTTAACGAGGCTTCTCTTCCTGACTCACCGGAATGATAACATCATGCTTGTTCTTGTCGTAACTTATTTATTTTCAAAATAAAAATAACAAAACATGACGTGAGGTGAGGTAAATAACTAAACTGCTGCCCCGTTACTCATAACCACTGGCTCCGCCTCCAGCTGAGCGTCTATAAATAAACTCCTCCTCCCGGAAGCAGCCAGCGATCATCACCTAATCAATCAGTTAAAATATAAATATTCAAAACTAATAACTTATTTGATTTCACTTTTCCCAAATTAAATATTTTAAACATTTGATAATTAACAAAGAAATGGCTCTAACACCATAAACATGATATTTATTTCAGCAGCTGATTACTGTAACTGACCAATCACAGCAGAGCTTACTGGAAAATGTGCTGAATAAGATGTTTAGTCAGGAAATATCTCATTCTAAGGTATGATTTAAACTATTTTCATGGGTAGTAGTAATGGTAGTATTTCCACTCCTGGAAATTTCCTTCTCTGGGATCAAATTTGAATTTCACACGTATAAGCCGACCCCCGATTTACTTTGTGACATTTGGTAAAAAAAAAACAAAAAACAAAAAAAAAACCCGGTTTACTCGACTATACTGTATATGGTAGCTACTTTTAGGACACTAACAGTAGTTCATTGTGGTTTTAACGGCTGAATGACCCGATGTGTGTTTTAAAGAAGCTTGGCTGAACCTGATTACCACAGACCTCCAGCCTGTGACGTGTTGTACCTGGGTTGAGTTGGCGAGGGTGAGGTGTTCTGGAGAATCCGGGTCGCCGTAGAGGAGGTTGTTCATGTAGTTCTGGGCCAAATGTTCGAGCTCTCCCTGGCTAACACCAGCCAGGAGATCCACGGGGAACTTCATCCCTGTAGAACACAAGGTGAAGAAACAAAGAAAGAAAAAGAAAGAAAGACCGGAAAGAAAGGATGAGAAAGAAAGACCAGGTTTCTCTCAGTCCAGCACCACGGCTGCCTTCCATAACACTCCACAGAAATAGATGATGAGATTTGAAGTAGGGTCGTCCTTTGACAATAGCCATTTTTAAACACGTCAAGCATAATTTTTTTTTTTTAGAAAGTTTTCAATCTTATCTCTCAATCTTCAACTAAGCAGTAAATGATGTTTCATACCGTCACATGGCCTTCTTCCACTCAACCTTATCTGTTCCCCACATTTCATCCGTCATCAACAACATTTCAAGATATCCTACTAAAAAGCCAGACAGACCGACAAACAGCCTCCTTGGTGGAGGTTGCTATTGTCAATAGCTGTTATTTTAATAACTGCAAATTTTACCATTAATGTTCAGATACTTAAACCTTAAATAAGAATAATTTCTTGGTTGCAATAACTTGGTATTTCCTAATTTAAAATTAAAAGTCCTGAAGAGCAGTAAATGTGTGAAAAACTACGTAATTAATCCATTTTTTTAAAGGTTATTTTATAGAATTTATCTTTTGGGTGTTTCATCAGCACTGACTGAGGAAATACCAAAAAATATCAGAAAACCCAGAAAATGTGATCTGAGCAGCAGATGTCTCCAAACGCAGAGATCTAATCAGATTCTGGTTTCTGTGCAGGAGATTAAACTTGACCTGAACCATGACCCTGATCCAATCCACCTGCCACAACAGTAATCCTTCATGATCCTGAAGCTAATAAGCTGTGAAAGTTACATCATGTAATTAGCTTTAATGAGGACAGTAAAACTGCTGATTTTTAAATTTAGATTCGTGTCCTTTCCTAATGACTTTACTAACAATTCTTTTTTGTCTGTATTTGTTAAAATGCAGGCTCAGGCAGAATTTATTTCACTCTGATCATAAATGATGACTAATCAGGGAACCTGCCTCAGGCACTGAGATAATAAAAAACTATTTACAGCCAGACCTGCAAAGACACTGGAAACATGCACACACATGCTGAGAAATCCACACGTCTGCTTTTAATTAACAGTAAAGTGTGTCAGGACTCACATACAGGTAAAGTATCTACACATCAAAAATAAATCCATGATTAATACCACACGGTGACTTAAACTGTCTTAATCACGCACACACAACGCAGCGCACAATCATGCTGACGTGACAGGAAGCCATCGTTTCCCATCAGGCTACGCTGCACTGTGACTTAGTGGGTTTAAATGAGACTTCACTGTTCAGATTTATCTCACACGTTAAAAAAGTATTATAAAAATAAATCTGTAGCCGTGTGACTCAGAGAGCATCATGACTTCAAACTCGCCAGTCATTAATAATGTGATTATGGTTGTTAAAAATCCTAGGTTTAAAAGTACATCTGCAGATTTATGATGAGCTGCTGCACAGCATGCAGGACATCTGTTGCCAAAAAATTCATAGGAGAAATGTGTTGGGATGTGCTGTGTTCATCAGCTGACTGTCAGATCTACATTAGAGGTTCTAGAGCAGAACACCGATGTTTGGATGAAATGTCTTACTATTAATTGTGCTTGTAAAATGTCACTATAAGAATTAAAAAAGGCAAATCGAGTCTTTTCTCAGTGTGTCTTTCAATATTGCCCTGGAAACCTTGTTTCTGTGTGTGGCTACCACTGCTCATGTGTGTGTTCAGCCTTATATCCAGTGAAAAAGCTCATTAAATGCTCAGTGTGGAGCATTTAATGTGTGTTAAAATGATCGGGGCGCAGTTGAAAAAGATGGATATCCAGTTTGCAAAGTGCGCCAAGGAAAATGGCAGCTAAAGTCTCCAACACGTCTAACATGCTTCAGAATCTCAGAGATCAGCATCCAGCCCTGCATGGCCAAGTTATGCTACAACACTCCACTAGCTCATTAGCAGCAGCTTTAAGCTAAAACACTATCTAATGTTCCCCAGTTCAATATTCTGTTAACACACATTTTTCATTTTCTTTGAAACTACATAGAAAAGTAAAAAATTCTATGATTTTTGTTTTTCTCTTTAAAATGTGTGTAAAAAAAAAAAAAAAAAANAAAAAAAAAAAAAAAAGTTTGTTTTTCATCTGTCAAATTACCACTTGTTTTTCATTTCATCATTTTTGTTTCCAAACCAAAAACAGAACGACCAGAATATACACGGACCATTAGGCTTCATATTTTTGGCTTGATGGACAAAAAAAAAAAAAATNAGACAAAACTTCCTAACAGCCTAAATCTAGTGGTGTTACCATAACACACTTAGTCTGTTAGTGTGTAACACGTTATGGTAACACGAGTCTGTCTGTTTTTACAGATTGATGAGCTGTGGAATTCCTGCTGCCTGCCCTCAGGGTGTAACACCAATATCTCACACACACACGCACACACACACAAATTCACAGTCCTTCCTAACGGTTACAGTGGGGCGTTGTTGACATACACGGCAGCTGATTGGTGTGTATGTGTGTGTGTGTGTGTTACAAGAGGATGTGCTTGGGAGAAAGCAGGGTTAAAAACTGACCCCTGCCCTGACCTTTAACTTCAAGAGTGGAGGTGGAGGTGGGGGAGGGAAAGTTCAACTGAAGGCCATGGAATTTCCACACATACATGCACACAAAGTACACGTGACTCTCCTTCAGCTATCCACTCACACCAGCTTCACACAAACACACATGAACACACAGCTAAACTGGAACCTCCACTGCTGGTCACACTTCCTGTTCAGAGACTCGTCACTGTCGCTACACGCCGCTGTGATCCACTGTGATCCACTGTGATCTTTCTGACAATCTGCCTTTACTGAAAAATAAGTCACTCTTTACTTCAGGCTAAAGCTACTTTTACTGTTAGCATCTTGTCCACAGCTGATGACTGTATACATGACAAGCCAGCCTCGCCCACTATGAAAATTCCACTTGAACACGTTAAATACCTGCATGTACTTGTTTCCATCAGCAGCAAAACACAGCATAAGGAGGACGCTAAATAGTCTCAAAGCTCCGCACAAATCAGCCTAAGACAGAAAGAATCGTTTGGCTTCAGACAAAGTAGGCGGCTCAGGTTTAGCTGTTACATCACAGCAGGAAGGGTTCTGNCGTTTGGCTTCAGACAAAGTAGGCGGCTCAGGTTTAGCTGTTACATCACAGCAGGAAGGGTTCTGAACTGTTGAGTCATGGGTTTGAATCCTGATTGTCTCTTTCTGTGTGGAGTTTGTATGTTTCTTCCCAAAGTCCAAACACATGATGATCCAGAAATTCTAATCTTCCTGTAGGTGTGAGTTTGCATATGTGGGGTGGGTATTTTAAGTGTGATGACCATCTCTGGTCACCTCTTGGGGGCGCCATTGACGCCCACACTAGAAGGTGGGGCTAATGCTGCATTCACAGACCTCGGAACGCAGATTTTTCTAACTTCTTACTTGGAAAAATGCATTGGAACAGCACTTAAAGTCGAGCTCCGGCTGGGAAACTCGGACGAAATTATGAACCCCAACTTACCGAGTATGACGTCACTCAACATGGCGGCACCGTGGAAGCGAGCTTTGTGAATGGGAATGATCAGCTAAAAGGTGATTAAAGTATTTTTTCTTACATGTCATTGAAATAAAAAGGTCAGAATATATCGCCATGGTAACTATAGTGTACAATAACTGTTTGCCATTGATACATAAGAGTAAATAATTTCAGAATATTACTTTTCTGCACAAAGTTTAATACTGTGATTAATATCATTGTAAAATAACACAAACAGTCCTGTAGTCTAACTTTACTTTAGTTAGTATTTATTACTACGTTTAATTAATCTGACAGTATTTATTGGTGTTCAGACATGATTTTTTGTTTACATTTGGCTGGAAAGGTTTGAGGTCTGAAGTCGGTAATTCCCACTGGGAAAAATCCGACTTCCGAGGGAACTTGAAAGCAGCATAAAAGCTGCCGACGTAGAGAGGAGAGGGGGTGATGTGTGTGTGTGTGTGTATATCTTTGTTTCTGTAATCCAACACAATTAATCATATCAACAGGGAAACTTTAACACATTCCCACTTTAGGAGAGGGCTTTTTTTTTTTTTTTTTTTTNTTTTTTTTTTTTTTTTTTTAAACCTTTATCCAGGTAAAGCGTTTATCCCTACACACACCTCATACAGATTCCATGAATTCCTGCCTAAGCAGCAGGTGTGAGCGACCTGCTGGACTAGTTTCCTCGGCGTGTAAAGCATCCTGCAGGACACGTCAGCATCATGCACCAACACCAAACAACATGCAGGCAATGCAGCATCTGAAGGGTTTGGCTTCAATTCAATCCATATAACTTTATTTTTCTGTTAGGAATGTCATGTGCATCCTTACATACATGACAAGAAACAGAAGCATGTGTGCAATCCATGATGTGTATAGTGTGTATATGTTCTTTCAATTTCACTTATGTATATTGCATTTTTAAGTTGGTGTTTCATTAATGTATGTATTCTTTTTATATTTTTTTTGTACTTCACTGATGCACACAGTGTATTTATAGTTTGTTGTATGTCCTTTATATTGTATTTTCTCTGCTTTATATGTTTATATTTTTATCACGTGTTCCCCTGTACTCTAATCTAAAGCTATAGTAACAAGTGAATTTCCCCAGTGTGAGATTAATAAAGTTTATCTCATCTTAAATTGAAATAGATTGAAATAGGTTTCAACCATTTAAAAGACTTAAACCTCATCCTCACAAAAACACACACACACACTATCCTCCACTCCCCCCGCGCCACACACAGTGCTCATACACACTGCAGAGGTTAATGCGCTTACCTGTTACTTTAGTGTTGTTTTTTAAAGTGTGGAGCTCTGAAGCAGAATTTATGTTTCTTTGCCGGTTTATCGTGTCAGTGTAGCTTTAAAACCACATGAATCAGCATAAATTATGGCTCATTTTGCAATTTGTAATTTTTATTTAATTGGAACAACATTAATATACAATCAGATGTAAATATGCAGATTTAGCCAAAGTTGACTAATTTTCATCAGTAGTCCCATGTCAAGACAGCAAGATGACCTACAGTATAAAACTGGGAAATGGTTGTCAGTAACATAACATGTAACTGGACTGTATATAATGGGCTCCAACATGCCATGCACAATCACCGGTATGGTCCTTTAAGTAAGGCCTCATGTATTTGGATGCAATCCTAATAATTCCATGTATATTTTTATTCACATTACTGCTGTAATTACAGTACAGATAAATAATCGGAGTACTGTGTGTGTCAATGTACTCACAGTGACTTTAACTGGAAACTGTCCAGACCCACACACACACACACACACACACACACAAACTGGACTTTATATGCATGGCTGGTAATGCTCTGTGACTGTGTGTGTGTCAGATATTGGTGTTACACCCTGAGGGCAGGCAGCAGGAATTCCACAGCTCATCAATCCATAAAAACAGACAGAGCATCACTGCTGTTCACACTTTAACACCATTATCACTTTTCTGATGGTCACACAGGAAGCAGGAGAAAAAAAACACGGCGAAACATTCCAGCGTTTCACAACTAAACAGGCTTCTTCACTTCATTAAGATCAGTCTACAACGATGCATTAGTAAGATTTAAAGGACCATTCTGGTGATTTTATCTGCTTAAGCCCAATTAACACAACCTGCATGTTACATTACTGACAACCACTTTCCAAAACATAACATTTTATTATGAGTATTCTAGTTTTCCTGTTATTTTACCAAACTCCAAATCTTTTAAAATCAAATGTTCAGGTGACAAATCCACCTTAAAGGGCTACACCGGTAATGTGATATATTGTAATACTGTAATATAATTTAATGTAATATATTCAATTTTCATACACATAACATTACTGACAATCATTTCCAAAGCATACTACTGGAACAGTGAATTAAAAATGTTTTTCCTACCTTCCAGACCTCCATTGGTTTCAGTTCATTCTGCTATTAAAATCAACTTGTTGATACTTGAAACATTCTTAGGATAGGAAATCCATCATCACCAACAAGACATGTATTCAGGTTTTTTTAGAAGTTATGTAATTTTATGTTTAAGCTCAATAAAAAGTGTGGAGTGATCNTGTATTCAGGTTTTTTTAGAAGTTATGTAATTTTATGTTTAAGCTCAATAAAAAGTGTGGAGTGATCTCAAAATGCTCCCTAGTGGTGCATTCAAGTGCTGTAGTGAAGAACTGACAACAGGAGTTCTCAAACATGCAAAATGACTGCCATAGTCCTTTAAAATCCAATGTTTCACCTATGCGTGGTTGTAAAAGGTACGGTTGTTTTGTTTTCTCAGTAAAAGCTCCTGGAACTATATTCCCTGGTCAACAAACTTTTATTTCCATGTAACTCCATGATGGTCGTGTGTGTGTGTGTGTGTGTGTGTGTGTGTNTTTTTTTTTTGTTTTGTTTTTTTTGTGATTTTCGTGTTCAGACCTCATTCACACTTCTGTCTCTATATGTTAGCCCTGCAATAGACTGGTGACCTGTCCAGGTGTACCCCACCTCTCGCCCAGTGACCTCTGGGATAGGCTCAGCCCCCTGTGACCCTTAACAGGACAAACAGGTATAGAAGATAGATGGAAGGGTGTTCAGAACTGCACCAATAAATCAGAACAAAGTGGAGAAACGAACTCAGTCCAACTGAACCTGATCAAACCATGTGGGTGTGAAAACGCCTTTAAACTCTTAAA
>VXCM01005202.1:0-72984 GCA_014773175.1 Lucifuga dentata
ATGGATTCTACCATGAACCATTGTGAGGCTTTTATTGTGAAAGGAAAGCAGGAAGTTTGCGTTTCTCTTGACTGTACCTTAACTACTATCTAAAATTACAAGCACGGGTGTTATGAATGAATGAATTTGGGGGCTAAATCGGTATTTATGCAAAAAAAGAGACATTCAGAGCAACAAAACTGAATAAATCATGATGTACTGATGGAATGATCATGTGAAAATGGACATGANCAGAGCAACAAAACTGAATAAATCATGATGTACTGATGGAATGATCATGTGAAAATGGACATGAAGGGAATTTTACCACCAAAACAGTACAGAAATACATGCTGAATTTGCATCAACAGCACACATTAATGAACAAACAGAAGAGAGAGAGCTATTAAAATTTGTTCAAATACTATCATATAGCAGGAGGAAACAGAAGTAAAGGTGTGCTTGTTGGCCTAAAAGAAAACCAAAATGTAAATATAGCCGTAAGCGGCAGTAAGCGGCGTCAGAGCACGTACAATGACTCCAAGAATGATTCCATTTTTGCAGAAGTCGTTATGCAGATACTCACCAAGTTTGGTGACACAGACCTAATCATTCATGAGATATCAAAGGTTTTGTTGAATAAGCCACACCCACTAAAATTTGGCAGCCGTTGTCACAAAACGGTACAGAAGGTCAAAAAATGAAGAAGTAACTTTTCCAGCTTGGTTTAGACATTGTATAAAGCTCGTCTATTGAATCAAAATTATAGGAAGAGTAACGAAAAAGTTTTGAACAAAAATCAAAATGGCGGATAATCTAGTCGCGGGGGAAGAGGTTGGATTATACCATTGGATGCATATAGACCCAAGGAATGCAGGAAAAAGAATTTTGATCCTATGACTTACAGTTCAATAGTTATAGGCCATAATGTAAACATGCTTATTACAGCACCACCTTCAGGCCAGTCCATCTAATTTAATTTTCCTGAGTGAGATGGGTGAGATGTTGAACAATCTATTATGTTTCATTGCTGTAGCTTTTACGATATTTTAGAAAAAAAAAATCTTAAATTAAAATTTACAAAAAAACNTTTCATTGCTGTAGCTTTTACGATATTTTAGAAAAAAAAAATCTTAAATTAAAATTTACAAAAAAACACACAAAAAAAATTTAAATAAAAAAAAATCAAAATGGCAGACAAGCTATGAATTGAAGATTGGCGTGGCTTAAATGGAAATTGATTTTTGGTTTTCTTGCCTTGTGAGCTGTGCTCTGTGGTTTTAAATTATAGGCCTTTATTTCATTGTTCTGTTGTTTTACAGTTTACCCTTCAATAAAAAATGTGTACATAAAAGTCATTTGATTGACATTTCTTTTCTGTTGTCTTTATATGCACATTTGGCATTGGAAAATAATGGAAAGTCATCAAGTTACATGACTTTAATATTACTGTAGTTGGATTATGTTACTGATTACATTTTTAAATTAACTTTCCGAACCCTGGTTACTGGATCCACATGCTGATTGATTTAAAGTAATGCCTGTAACAATATTCCTGTAAATGTTCATTTATAAAGAGATGAACTGCTATTTATGATGTGAACTGTCATATTGAAATGACTTAAGTTTTGGTTGTCGGCCCCCCCAAAAAAACCAAAAAAACATCTCACTCCAGAGTATTCCAAAAAGTTGGCAGCACCGTCCTTATATGTTAAAGTTTTTTTAGGGAGCTTTTCCTCGTCTTCTTAGAGAGCTTGGGCTGGTCAGGAACCGTTGATGTTTGGGCCTGTAAGCCTTTGAGACATTGTGTATGATATTGATTAAACAAATAAACTTGACTTGTGGTGAATCTTGATTTCAGAGAGAAAATTGGTGACTTTTTTGTCAGCAGTACCTTGTTGTGATTATGAAAGGTGTTAGCCTAGCTGCTATGCTAACTTCAGTTGAGTTCTTGGATACAATTGCAGGCTTGGATTTGGAGCATATTTAAAGGCCCTTATTTTGCATGTTGAGCCTGATATATTCAATTTTCATAAATGTAACGTTACTGACAATCATTTCCCAAAGGATAAAACTGTATTTCAGCTTTCCTGATATTTTGCAAAATCTCTTAATCTTTCAAAATCAAATATTCAAGTGATACACCCACCTTAAAAATCCATGTTTCTCCTGCTAATAGTTACACAGCCTTATGAAGTCACGGTCCTTTAAATTTTTCCATAAACGCAGGTCTTCTTTTGGGACTATATTCCCCGGTGGAGGCATACATTCACTCCACGCTTTTTATTGAGCTTAAACACTAAAATTACATAACTTCTAAAAAAACCTGAATACACGTCTTGTTGGTGATGATGGATTACCTATCCCAAGAACGTTTACAGTATCAACAAGTTGATTTTAATAGCAGAATGAACTGAAACCAATGGAGGTCTGGAAGGTAGGAAAAACATTTTTAATTCATCGTTCCAGTAGTATGCTTTGGGAAATGATTGCCAGTATATATTAGGCTCAAACATGCAAAAAAAGAGGTGGTATGGTCCTTTAAGTGCAGCATCATTGATCCAATTTAACTCTGGAGAGAAAATCATAATCTGTCTGATCAGCTCTGAAGCCATTAGCAGTCATTTTATTTGAAAGTGTGTTTTATACATGACTGAAAACTTGCAGATCAATTAAATTTGAGTAACTTTACAAACTAAAACATTACAGGATTTATTCATTTATACTTTCAACAAGAGGAAATACTCCACCGTGCCTACTTTCCCACATTCATTTTTACTTGTGTTACAGTTTTCATATTGTTTATATCTACAGTCACCAAGGCAACATTGTTCAGACTTGCATTGTTCATAATGTTGTGATTATTGTTATTGTAAAAACACCTTGGGATCATGATATTATTTGAAGGCTGTATCGCCCACTCATACACGCATGCCGTTTCTCAGTGCTTCTGTGTTGGACGCGAACACGAAATCTGATATGCGCTGTGTGCATGTTTGAACATATTATCCAATAATTCCGTATAATCAGAAAATTGGCATTTGTTGTTTTCCATGCTCGGGTTAATTTAGTGTTTAGTCTCGTTGATTAGTCACAGTGAGGCGGTGGAACATGAAACAAAGCTGAGCAGGAAAACTCGCCTGGAGTTTTTTTAATCGTTCTCTGCAAATAAATTCACTTACAATGAGGTATTCAAAACAAGATGAGTCCCATATCCTCCAGCCTTTCAACTACTCTAAAACACACACACACACACACACACACACACACACACACAAACCAGCTACCAGGCAGTGAGACAGGCTGACAGGCCTAATGATTAATGAGACTAATTAACAGTAATTACCTCAATGATTAGCCTCAGCAAGTTAGAAAGGCTGTTGACACAAAGGAGACAAGGCTTTCAGTAATTAACCATAGTCAATCACTCTGTCACTCACTCACACACACACACACACACACACACACACACACACACACACACACACACACTCAGGGTACTTTTAAATTTGCACTGATGGATGCCATCCACTTTGGCTACCCACACTCTCCTGTTTGTACAGAAAACAAATAGGAAGGAAGGAAGAAAGCAAAGAAGGAAGGATGAAAGAAAGGAAAGAAAGAAAGAAAGAAAGAAAGAAAGAAAGAAAGAAAGAAAAAGAAACCTGGTGTGCGTAGATAGTCAGCCACCACAGCTGGGATGTAATGAATTGGCTGGTCTGACGGGATCACGGGCGTAGATTTTTATGAATGGATGCTATTAAACTGGTCCTGAAATGTGCCGACTAATATTTGTAACAATCTCAAACGATCTTTTTGCTTTAACTCCAGGCCAATAAAATCTGTGCAGAGTTGCCAGGTTTGTGTTTTCTGTAAAAAAAAAAAAAAAAAANAAAAAAAAAAAAAAAAATGGCCATTTTGACTGAGTGAGAAAAGGCATTACGCAGGATTCCTGCTGATCTGGCAACCTGCAGTCAGGCTGTGCTGCTGGCTTCTGCTGAAATGTGTCATTTTAACATAAACCAAATTTAAAATTATTGGAGAAAAAGCATGCCCCCCCCCAACACACACACACACACACACACACACACACACAGGAAGTACAGCGCCTTAGTCAGAACATACTGTATGAGTGCTCAACTTCCTGAGAGCAAAACTTCCTGGTCAAGGTGTGACGACGCCTTTAGGAAGGAAATAGCTAAGTGACTGTTTTTCACACAGGACACTTCCTCTAACACACACACACACACACACACACACATACACACACACACACGCTTGCCCTATACTTGGAAAACCAATTAACCAGAGTAAATGAAGGTTAAACCTTTCCAAGATACACAACAGGCCTAATCATTTACTACTCTTGACCCTTAAGACACTTTCCTGTATCATGTGTGTAACACACTGCATACCTTTGTGCCTTTGTGTGTGAGAGAAATTGAGTCAAGATGTGCGTGTGGAAAATTTGCGCAAGTAGCAAAGAGATGGGAAAGAAAAGAATGACAGAAGATCAAGTATGTGTTATGGCTTAAAAAGTATAGAGTGAGATAGAAAAAGATGAAGTCAACATCTTTATTACATTATTACATTAGCTATGTTGGCAAATAAGTGTACGAATACAGTTTTGGTCTCAGGTGAGCTGTTCTAAAGCTGTATGTGCTGTTAGTGAGTACAGCTGTTAGAATTATCACACACACACACACACACACACACACACACACACACACACACACACAGAGTCCTCTCAGGCCCATCATTAACTCTGACATTACCAAGGTGCTCTGGAAACAGACCAAAGCAGCGTCAGGACTGTTCCCAAACAGGAAGTGAACTGGAAGTGAGCCATGAGTGTGTGACATTGAACAACCCGTGGTATTCATGTTACTGACCAGACTTGTTCAAAATATTCATTTCACATGTAGTGTGTGTTGCTGTGCAGGAGTGTGTGTTGTGTGTATGTTTACTTCCAGCCATAAAGAACCAGGTGTTCATGTTCCTCTCCGTTGCTGTTCGTCTCTCTGTGTCTGATGCCTAAACGATGAGTCTTTCTGCAGACCGCAAGAAAACACATGTTCCATCTGCAGCAACAAACATCCGCTCAGCCGCCAACACGTCCTCTAATGCATCTGCTGAAAAGGGTTTGGGGAAAGCCAGGAAATTATGGGCTCATACAACATCATCTGCGGTTCCTGATGACAGGTTGTATTCTGAATATGATGGTGACACAAAAACAGCCCATACGAAGTGACGCCAGTGATGAGTCATTGTTTGATAAATGATGATGGTGATGTGATAAATGATGGTCTGGATCCAGGACATTCTGGATCCTGAACTGACGATCACCTGGGCTTCATTAAAAGCGAGACCAGTCCATCCAGGCATGTATTACGAGTTAGATCCAACAAAATCTCATTTTATATTAAAGAAGAAGACACTCTGACAGTGTATACCTCTGCCAAGGCCAACAAAGTCCCCAATAAAAAAAAAATGTAAAAAACAGCAGACAGATTAGTTCTTCTGTTAAAAGAATGAGCTAACATGCTAAATTTCATTGAAATTAGCTTTAGCATCGATTTTATGGGCTAAAAATTTCTTTTGGATCCTGAATCCAGAATATGCTCCAGATTACCTACAAAATTGAATCACTTCTTCCTCTCAGCATTATCTATCTGTCCCCAAAATTCATCCAAATCCACCTTTAACATTTCAAGATATTCTGCTGACAGACAAATGAACAAACTTCTTCTGTTTAGGCTTTAAAAGTGGCTGTAGAATCACATCTTTAGTTGGCTTGGGTTCATTCAGTTACAGTGGATCTAAATGGTGACCAGTTTGAAATTGGTAAAAAAAACAAAAAAAACAAAAAACAGATTATAATGATAAAACAGATTATAATGATAAGAGAAACTTCTAAAAGTTCTCATTTAGCATAACCCATTTCTCCATTATCCATCATTCCATATTCCAAACGATGATTGTTTGCAATACATTTCTATATATTCTATTATTTTGGTGCAACTGTACCATATTCAGCAATATCTTTCTATGTTATGACTATGGGTCATTTGAGTGTGTATATTGTGTATGGTGAGGCCTGTTTTTTTTCCTCTCTCTCGTCCTGGGTGTGTGTGTATGTATGTGTGTGTGTGTGTGTGTGTGTGTGTGTGNCCTCTCTCTCGTCCTGGGTGTGTGTGTATGTATGTGTGTGTGTGTGTGTGTGTGTGTGTGTGAGACTGAGATGTGAGCTTGTGTCTGATTGGCTGAATGAGCAGGTGCGTCCTAACATGATTGGTGGAGACCAGACTGCAGAGAATTTAAACTCCAGCTACCAGAGGTCTGTACCACGAAGCCTGTTCAACAGATCCAGGGTTTCTTTGCCTTAGCTGCTCCTCAAAGCCTAAAACTCCAGTCAGAGATAACAGGTACCACGACGGTGGTTATCAACAGTCTTTGTCAACCCAGGCTTTCCTCATCAAGCTCTGTGCGCGTTCACATAAAGGGGGCGTGTCGCCCATCATTTACCTCTACTACCGGACAAAATGGACCAATCAGAGCTGTTTATTTCAGTCAGGAGGAGCAAAGTTATCGTGCAGCGTTATGAAGATTTCAAACACATCATAACTGCTAAAAGCAACGCCGTTGCTGCAAATAAGGCTAGGGAGGAATGCTGCAGAAAGTTGCTGATGGTTTATGTGTAAGTTTTATGTAATTTACCACTCAATGCATCTCAATGCCACCGTTTATTCCTAATGTGATGCTGCACATTCTACAGCTCTGACCCTTTAAACCTGATGCAGCAGATTTAAATATTATACTAAGAACTGCATTTATGTCTGACACTGTCCATGTAGGATACATAACAATCACTAGTTTTTGACCAAATCAAAGTGAAATTAATTTTATTAGTCTGTCGACTAATCAAATTTTTAATCGGTGTTCTACTAGCTGTATACTGTATACTATTAATGTAAATTGATAAACTGATTCATGATTAGTATACTATTAATGTCAACATCATACTGATTCATAATATGGTATTCTGTATTATTAATGTAAACGTCATGCTGATTCATAATATAGTGAACTATTAATGTATATGTTACCTGCGATTTTATAGAAGGCTTCTAGCGAGTGTGGGCAAATGGCCAGGAACACCACAAACATATAATATGTTTGTGGTGGTGTATATACGTATATATATATAATTTCACTTTGATTTGAGAGAACAGTTGTATGTGACATAAGCAGAGGCGACGCAACAATGGCGGAGAAGCTGATAACTGACAGAACAATTTGATCTGCGCAGAAAGACGGTTTCGTGAGGAAATGTCAGCAGTCAGACATGGTTACCGGCTTTTTAAACTGGCATATAATGTCAGGTTCCGGCGCTTCTTGATGACACGTGTTGCTACGTTCCATGTGCTAACCGAGGCACAGGGCATCAGGGTTGTCGATAGCAACATGCAGATTTCTCTCCACGGTGCAAATACCTCTTATCATGTGAAAACAGACTTAAAATTTTAAAAGAACATATTCGCTTCTGGTTCAGGGAAAGATTTTAGATCCCTGAGTGTTTTTTTATCACTGAAGAGTGGACAAATATATAAGGAACTACACTGTGTGGCAGTTTTACTGTACCTGCGTTATGTTTGTATCTATTTAAACATAATAAATATTGTTGCTATGCTGCATTTATTTACCATATGAAAATCCAAACATCAGCAAAACAAAAAAGGATTTTCATGGAAAATGTGCAACTAATTTCCCAAAAGAATTATACAATTTTATAAATCAGAGCCATCTAAGCGAACTGAAAAACACTGCAGCTGGACCACCATCAGCTGAAGGATTTAGAGTTTGTTGTGGGTTTTACATTACAAGACGAAAGAAACAAAAAATGCATTAATGAGAAAAAAGGAACATAAGCCAGTAAACGAGTGCAGCTTTATTTTATTCTGTCCGTCTGTCACCATCCATGTTTAAATCTTCAGCTGTGTGGTTTCTGGCTAACAAAAATGTACTAATGGATCTGACTTTTCGCTGATCTCATGTGTTGCCACATGTTCCTGAGGATGCAGAACTGCAGTTTTGAAATAAATTATACACACTATATTGTATATTACTATATATGTTTAAAAATATGCTGCTGCATCTAAGATATATAAAATAGCTGTTCAATTGCATTATGAAAATATTTCTTGCTATTAGATTAATGTGTAGCATTCAGATCATATTTGATTATTTTTGATATACATGTTTTATCATTTATTTTATCAAGTATAATGAATGTAAAGGAAGAGTATAACGTGCTAAGCTTGGTTTTTAAAACAGATTGTCTCTCTTTATTATGTCTAAGATGAACTCTTCCTGTGATTATTAATGAAAATCCTCATGTGGACTCAAACACAAAACAGATCCGCTCTGCGGCTGGATTTAATTTTATCAGCTTCATTGTGGAGTTTCTTTGTCGCTGTTCCAATTTAATTATTTTAAACAAGAAATCTTTTGTCAATGTGTTTTTAATGGCAAAAGTACAAAATCATTCTTTTTCCATTATGGCTATTTAGGAAGGGAAGCATTTGTAAATCATGATGCTTTGAAGATAAATTTAAAGCCGATAAACACAGTGTGACTGCAGAAAAACTATTTATGTCTAAGTGGAATGATTTATCTCTGTGGGGAGAAATGATGACAGATGAATCCTTTTATTTAGAGAACGCTGATGGGATTATGTGGATGCTCTAATGGCAAAAGTTAGATTGTTGTTCCATCTTCTGTTTTTGTGTCACCAGAGTTGAAAGGACCATACCAGCCATTTTGCATGTTTGAGTCTAATATATTCAATTTTCATACATGTTACGTTACTGACAATCATTTCCCAAAGGATAAAAATGTATTTCAGCTTTCCTGATATTTTGCAAAATCTCTTAATCTTTCAAAATCAAATATTCAAGCGATATGTCCACCTTAAAAATTCATGTTTCTCCTGCTAATAGTTACATAGCAGTCACGGTCCTTTAAATTTTTCCATGAACGTAGGTCTTCTTTTGGGACTATATTCCCCAGTGGAGGCATACATTCACTCCATGATTTTTATTGCACTTAAAAGCTAAAATTACATAACTTCTTTAAAAAAAACCTGAATATGCATCTTGTTTGCGTTCCCAAGAACGTTTCAAGTATCAACAAGTTGATTTTAATAGCGTACCAGAATGAACTGAAACCAATGGTGGTCTGGAGGGTAGGAAAAACATTTTTAATTCACTGTTCCAGTAGTATGCTTTGGGAAATGATTGTCAGTAACGTTACATGTATGAAAATTGAATATCTTAGGCTCAAACATGCAAAATGGATGGTATGGTCCTTTAAGATTTGTCCGTGATGCGTTGTTCCTTCCCATCCACAGCCACCACTCACAAGCACTTCCCACACTTACCTGGTCACCTGACGTCCACACCTGTCGCCAATCCCACTCATCAAACCAGCAGTGAAACTTTATTGGAATTGTCAATGGACAAAACCAGGTGGAGCTTCTGTTAAAATGGATATAAGTCCTCTCATCCTCTGTATAGACCGTGACTTACAGTGTGAGCAGAGAGACCATAGATGTTGATTCTGTCGTGCCGTGTAAGACACAAAACACGTGATGAAAATCAAACAGTCTGCCTCTCTCCCTTCAATCACGCCACATTGTCTTGTTTGCTTTGAATGAGAGTCTAGACCAGGGGTTCTCAAATACAAATCTTAAAGGTCCACAAAGAACATTTTGTGATCCTAATTTTTACTGGGAATTTAAGTGCCAAGTGGGATGGGGGTGGGATTGGGCGGTGGGGGGTGGGGTGCTGANAAAGCAGAGTAGATGTTCTCAGACAGTGGAGCAGTCGGACATTCGGTTTCACTTTCTCCGCTGCTGAGGAAGTGGAGAATTTTGACTTGTGTCACAGCGATGTCTCACAGATAATACAAATAATACATATGAAAAGTATAATTTTCTCTGAGTCCAGAGACAGTTGTGGTTCAGATCTGGACCAGAGTCCAGACTTTGAGGATGACTGCTCTAGACTGTTACATGTTTTCCCTGTAATCACGCCTGTCGGTTCGAGAATCCTGAGCATGGCTGGTTTTCAAGTGTTGTGATTTTTTTTTTTTTTTNATTTTTTTTTTTTTTTTAATTTATTTTTTGCCTCAGCCCTTTTGAATCTGCCTGACTGTAACCTGTTTATGATTCTTGACCTCGGACTGCTTCTGTTTTCATAATTATCTGCTTTTGCTCTCATTGGATTATTTGTCTGAGTGTGAGGTTATTCTGACTGTTCACCAATCTGTATTTTTTTTTTTTTTTTTTTNCCCCCCCCCCCATGAGAATTTTAAAATTTTGAGGAGGTTGAAACTCATTTGGCTAATGTTTATGGATTTAATCTCCGTTCTGTTTGTCTGGTGTTTTGACCAACAGAAACAATTTTAGCAGTAACTCTGAATGACGCTCAGCTTTATACTGGTGTAGAAAATTTCTAAATTATGTGAACATTGAGGTCATAAATTAATTTTTAATTTTCTCAATTCCCTAAACTCAGCTCAGTCTATGATGTCATATTTACAATGAATGTGTTTCATGATAGTTTAATGCTACGATTTTTTTCCCATTTCTTTCATCAATAATGAATTATGCTCCACACACTGACAATTCCAATTTCCAAAACAATTTACAATGCACGAGCAGGTCAAAGGTCACCGTTGTGCACAGCCAACGTGCCCTAAATTTGAGTATTAGATATTGTTCCACGTCATTTTAGTGAAGTCATATTTCAAGCTGCATTTAGAGGAATTCTTCTGTGTTTTTTTGTTAGAGAAGTTTACAAAAAGCAAAATGTTGTGTGTGAAGGTTTGTGTTTGTGTTATAAGAGTCAGAGCTGATAAATGAAGCTGCTCCGAATAATGAAAGATAAATACGCCCGAACTGAGTCATGTAATGCAAAAGTCAGTGTGTGTTTTTGTGTGTGTGTGAGAGAAAGCATGGACACTGTGTGTGTGTTTGTGTAGTAGTGACACTATCTATCCAATGAGTAATGAGTTTTATTATTGAGACTGCAATAAAGGTCTGAAACAGCAGTAATACACAACAAAGTTTCTTTTTTCTTTTAATGTCTTTCTCTTTTCCCCCAGAGGATGAGCAGGACTGAACATATGAGATTAATGACTGAATTACCCCCCCCCCANCCCCCCCCCCACACACACACACGCACATATCTCCAATCACATTTTTCATTTCACCTCAACTTCCTCTAAAACTTTATTCATTTTCACTTTTCCTTCCTTCACAGCGATGACATTTTCACTCATGAACTTGGTGCTGAGCGAACACTCAACACAACACTTTTTGTGTAGTGACTACACACAACTTCGGACTGATAAGGAGCTGCAAGCTTCTCAATCTATTTATGCAAATGAGGCCTTAAAGACAGATTTCCTGCATTGCTGCTGCTGTTGTGTGTGGCAGCTGAAGTTTTGGGCATGTAGAGCTTTAATTTCCACACGTTTATATTTTCTGAAGAAAACAATGTGTGCTTGTCTGAGGCAACTTGCTGTGTGTTGCTAAGTGGTTTCCTAAAATGTTGCTACAAAATTCTGCTTTAGTATTTGGGGCAGTTCTATGTAGTGCAGTTGCTATGGTGTTTGGGGTGGTTGCTATGGAGTTCCGGGTTGCTTCTATGGCAGTTGCTGTGGTGATCAGGGTGGTTGATAGGCTGTTTGTAATGTTCGAGGTGGCTGCTAGGGTAATTTTCATGGTGTTCTTCATGGTTGTTGGGATGGTTGCTATGTTTTTTTAGGTGGTTACTTAAGGACTATGATGTTTGGAGTAGTTGCTAAGGTGTTTGGGTGTTTGCTAGGGTAGTTGCTGTGGCATTGGGGTGGTTTGCTTTGGAGTTTTGGGTTGTTTCTAGAGCAGTGATGTGGTCTGGGTAGTTGCTAGGGCAATTTTTATGGTGTTGGTGGTTGTTGGGTTGCTATGATGTTCTAGATGGCTGAGTGCTATGTTTGGAGCAGTTGCTAAGGTGTTCGGGATGGTTACTGGGGTAGTTGCTGTGGCGTTTTTGGTGGTTTGCTATGGAGTTTTGGTGGTTGCTTGGACAGTCACTATGATGTTCTGGGTGGTTGCTAGGGTGGTTGCTATAATGTTCTGGTGGCTGCTTGGGTAGTTTTTATGGTGTTCTTGGTGTTTGGTGGGTTGCTGAGGTAGTTGCTGTGGTGTTTGTGGTGGGTTTGCTATGGAGCTTTGGGTAGTTGCTAGGGTAAGTTACTATGATGTTATGGGTGGTTGCTTTTTACCATCATAAGAAACTCTGGACAAAACTCTCCTTAGTTTTATCTGTTCACCCTTTATTGTGCTGCAAATAAATATTTTGTGAAATCGGACCTCGTGGCAAACAATGCAAGATGTGCTAATTGTGGATTTGTAGTAAAATGTCCGTTTTATACCGTCCATCTTTCTGTGTAAAAGCAGGACAGAACTAGTTTCATTCCCAAGGCGTTTGCGGTAAGATCAACACCATATGCACACCATATGACTTTCTTTCATGCACGTCTGGTCACCCTACTTTTGCACACACACTGACACAAACACATGCCACATGTAGAAGTGTATTTAGAAAGCCTGTCCAACTTTTGGACAATAAATTAGACCACCTGCTAGCATTAAAGTATCAGTTTCTGCATTTATCTCTGTATTAAAACAAGGAAAATGCAATGCAATGATGCAGATATACAATTAAAAGGTTTGGTCATCCAGCTGAAGAAACCTCTTGGGTAGTCGGCTCCAAAAACTTCTCTTCTGGAAGAATTTCTCTTCTGACTTGAAAAAACTTCAGAAGTAATTGCATTATGATGATGGATACCTTACAGACTTATTTTCTCCTTTTCCTCAGTTCTCAGTACCTAAAGCTGCAAAGGCAATAAGAGGAGAAATGATTCTGGATGAAGACAGGATGAAATAACGTTCACCCACTTAAGCGTTTCCTGTCAAACAGTCGCGGTTTTCAGACTTGTTTTTCAAAAGTGGTGCTGACTTCAGGTCCCGTGAGTAGCCGGGCTTAGATGTTGACCGCTGATATTTTTTCTTTCGGGGAGAATGTCTGTGAAACAAGATTGTTCTATCAAAGTGAAATATCACTTTTACATCTCTCCATGCCGGCCAGTCGTCTCTGCAGATTAATCTTCATCAGTCAAAGTGGAGCCTCTACATCTTTAGCCAGCTCCCTGCGGAGAGCTTAAGTATGCCTTTCTTTCACACACACACACACACACACACACACACACCATTTCATATCTATATTATTACTTTGGTCAGATCAGTTGGTTGCGATAAAATCTCCAAACCTCAGAGAGCACATGTTCTGGTTTCTGCCCATATTACTCTTTACACACTTAAAACAGGCAAAAATCAGCTCAAACCTACTTTCAAACAATGTTTAACAGTTTCATCAACATAAATTTTAAAGTACAAAGGAATGAAAAATCTGTGTAATTATGCAGCACAAGTATAGAAAATAAGTGCCATGTGATGTTGAACTAATGGTAATTTGACCCATTTTTATAGTGCTTTTCAACCTTAGGCAGGACACACACACACATACACACACACACACTGACAAATCGTTGTATTATCATGAACAATGTGACCCTATTCCAGCCTCACATCCAGATTCTGGCTCCACTGATAGTTTGTTAAAACAGAAGAAAAACCATTTGAAGCTGATTTTGGCTGATGCTCTAACCCAGACGTTCACTGCAACAGGTTGTTGCATATAAAAAGCAGTTGTGATGCCAGAAAGTGAATGATTGAATTGGTCATTGATCAACATTGTTGTGTAGACAGAGTAAAAATAATAAAAATACAACAAATTATGATTGTCAACCTCCTCTGACTTTTAATATAGGAGCTATTTTCTTTCTCACTGTGAAACAAAAAAAAAAAAAAAAAAAAACTTTGAAACTCTGAAAAGTATATATGTGAACAAATAGGTCAATAAATATATATCAGTTTAAAAAAAATATATAATTTTAATGTATTTTTTAACTGTTGATTGTCTTATGTGGTTATTGCTGTTTGCAGGGTTGCAGAATTCCCCCTGAATCTGAATCTGAAACAAATGACAGGAAAAAACTAAACTAAGCTGGGAGTCCAAGTTAAATTTAAAAAATTAATCCGTGTAATTCGTGTAAGGGAAATGAAAACACGTCTCCTGGGTGTGGCAGAGTCACTCCGTGTGAGACTGACACTTTCCAGGCCTCAGACATCAAAAGAACCTCATGCTTCCAATCAGGATCAATGAGCTCAACAGATTCCAAACGGAGAGGAAACTCGTTTGTAGTCAATCAGGAATCAAGGAGACGACGCAGGCCGACGTGCTGACAGGGAAAACAGCTTCTGAGGCAATAACGCTACTGTGGTGCTGGAATTGCCCCAAACCTGAGCTTATAAAGATGCTTTGTCCCACAATTTTGAGTGTAAAATGTGCTGGAAAACATTTAATGTCGCATTTGGAGACAGAATTATATATGTCTCTGTCCTGGGAAAACACCAGAAACAGGCGTTTTCTGTTTCAGCCTGTAAAAGAAAAGAAGAGCCAGCCACAGCAGGATTAAAACCTTTTTCTACTTTTACAACTTTATAAAAGGATTTATCATTCTGGGAATAGCATGCTTTAAGTATTTAACTCTCAGTGCATTAAAAAGAACATAATTACCTCTATATGCTGTATATATACTGTATACATACTGTTGCTGTCTTATATTTTTATGTAAACTGTGCTTTAATATATTTATCCATATCAGGATTTTGACTGAAAAGACCCACATTGCAAATAACAAATGCAGGATCAGGTGTAATTTAAGTCGATTAAAGTTGAGCTATTAAGCCGCTTAAATGTGTCCAAATGGACTAATTTAATACCATTAAAACTACAGTTAGTCTGATTGTTTGGCTGTGTTTATAGTGGTACAAATAACTTTTAAGTCTGATGACCTCATGACTGTAAACAGTGAGATTCCATGTGGTTTGTTGCACGAAAAGAACTTTGCTTTACTGCCACGAGTACCAAATAAGAGGATAATCATGTAGATCCAAACATAACTCAATGCTTTAAATATGAATTTGTAGGATCTGTGGAGGCATTTATGGAGTTCCAAACAAACTCAACTGCATGTTAGACAAAACTAACAAAGTTTTGGCATAAATTCACACAAGCAATAAATCATTTCAACTAAATGATGTCAGTGACAAAGTTTATTAGGATTTCAGAGAGATTCTGAGTGGAGACAAACCTCAAGCTGTATCATCCGTCCATTTTCGTCTGCTTATCCAGGACTGGGTCATGGTGACATCAGGCCAAGCAAGGTAGCCCAGATGTCCCTCTCACTAGCCACATTTAGCTCCTCCTGGAGATTCCTAGGCGTTCCCAAACCAGATGGGATATATAATCCCTGCAGTGTGTTCTGGGTCTCCTCCCATTTGGACATGCCCAAAAAACTTCCAGGAAGCGTCCTGATCAGATGCCTAAACCACCTCAACTGGCTTCTTTCAATGTGAAACTGTCATTTACTCATATGTTGCAATGCCCAACATTTGTTTTTCAAGCCAAAGACAAATTTCCACCTTTGGGCTACAAAAGTGGACAATAAAGTTGATAAAAGTTGCTTTGATTTGAAGGAGCAACGATTCTACTTTGAGCCTCTCACTAATGTCTGTGCTCTCACCCGATCCCTAAGCGTGAGTCCCTAAGATTCTGTTATGAAGATCTTTAACCTAAATGCAACACATTCACCACCAGGTGAAATCCCATAGAAATAGCAATCAGTCACACTGAATTCAATGTATCTGGACTTTACCGCATCATAATAAATCGCTTGGAAAGCCACAGGGTTGTTGGATGCAGAGGATTTGGTGTTTCCAGTCCCTCAGCAATTCATATTTACAACATATCAACCCTGCGGTGTAGTTACATATCATATGTCACATTCTTATATGCAGAATAATGGTTTTGCTGTCCAGCTGAAATAAGCTCAGAAAAACGAGGCCTGATGTATCTCAGATACACACTGAATACATTTCTGTTGTCGAGTATAAATTATTTGGCCGAAGAGGGATAAAGGAGGAAATGTTAAAGTTTCATAGAACTGGCTGTTTGGATACTTGAGATATTTTTGTTATGGAGGTTGATCATGGTGAAATGTTGAGCAGATTGCTGCATTACACGAAATGTCAAGAGTCTGACAACATCAATGATCATCCTGTGGAAATCTTAAAGGATCATACCATCCATTTTGCATGTTTGAGCCTAATATATTAAATTTTCATACGTTACGTTACTGACAATCATTTCCCAAAGTATAAACCTGTATTTCAGCTTTTCTGATATTTTGCAAAATCTCTTAATCTTTCAAAATCAAATATTCAAGAAATTCCTTAAAAATCCCCTTAAAAACCACCTTAAAAATCCATGTTTCTCCTGCTAATAGTTAGTCATTTAAATTTTTTGATAAACGCAGGTCTTCTTTTGGGACTATATTCCCCAATGGAGGCATACATTCACTTCACGCGTTTTATTGCTCTTACACGCTAAAATTACGAAACTTCTAAAGTAAACCTGAATACACGTCTTGTTGGTGATGATGGATTACCTATCCCAAGAACGTTTCAAGTATCAGCAAGTTGATTTTAACAACATGAACTGAACTGAAACCAATGGAGGTCTGGAAGGCAGGAAAAACATTTTTAATTCACCGTTCCAGGGAAATGATTGTCAGTAACCTTGCATGTATGAAAATTGAATATATTAGGCTCAAACATGCAAAATGGATGGTATGGTCCTTTAACCATTAACACCAAATTTCATGGCTGCTTGGCTGAGATGTTGAGATGTCATTCCCTGGAACACAGCATTAGTGGGGCAAATACTGGCATGGCATCATCCTTAAAGACTTTCTACAAATCATGAATTATAATTTTTGTACTTGTGTTGTAGAAATCAGTGATATTCACGACAGAGAAAGAGCGAGAGAAATGAGACGCCTGTTTAAGCTAAGCTAATGCTCACCAGCATTACGTGAAGGTGGGCAGCACCTGTTTGCAACAAGGTGCGCTTTTCCAAAAAAAATTTTGAGTTAACTTATTTAAAGCGTTAAGTGGAATTTTCTCATGGTTGATGTTAGTTTCTGCTTGTTTGACCCAAACCAAAGTATAAACAGTGTAAACACACGAGGCCACTTCGATTTGTTTTATACAGTTCAGGCTGACGTCAGAGTTGGCATTCTGAAGTTTAATAAGTGTGTGTGTGTGTGTGTGTGTGTGTGTGTGCAGTAATTGTCCGGGCGGGAAGTCATTTGGTTACAGGTTTGGGTTTTATGAGATGGTCTGTTTGCTGAGCGACAGGATGCTATTGTTCCTGTGGGTTTTCCACAGACGTTACTGCCCACTTACCCTCTAATCACACGCATGACCACACTCAGGAACAGGATTGTTACAACTCGCCAACACGGAGTCTGTAAAATGGCACACATACACAAACAGATGTACGGCGGACAAACACGCACACACCCCTCCACAAACATCACACACACATACTGTTTCACTCACAGAAGCTAAGAACTTTCTCACAGAGATGAAAAGTTGTTCTTATTTGCTAAACTGAACCATAACCATTGTGCTTTGACACCAGAAGAAGCAACATAAAACTTGGCTCTTAAGTGTAGCAACTCATTAAAGGACCATACTGATGATTTTGCATGTTTAAGCCCAATAAATACTACATGCATAGATGTTACGTACTGACCATTTTCCATTTGTGTTTTGGTACTAGAAGAAGCAGCATAAAACAGCTGATACACTCACTTTAACATTCAATATTTCAGCTGCTAACATCGTATGAATGTTGAAAAAAAGAGTCATTTTCCATTTCTCTGTAACAGCCGTCTTCTCCTGGGACTATGTTCCCTGGTGGAGAGATACATTTTCTTCCATGCAGCTCCATGCTAGATTGGTTAAATTAAATAACTGACAAAAAAACAAAAAAAACAAAACAAAACCCATGGCATGTGGTTTGCTGTGATGGATTGTGTATCTCAAACGTGTGTCAAGTCTGTACAAGTTGATTTTAATATTGTACTGGAATAAACTGGAACCAATGACAGTCTGGAAGATAGAAAAAACAATTCTAATGTTTACCGCTCCACTGTTAGGAAATGGTTGATACTGGGGTGTAAAGATGCATCGATGCATCAGGATGCATTGATTCTTAAGGTAGCGATTCAACTGCATCAATCCGACACATTAATAATTGATTATTTTGCACAAAATTAAACATTAAACATAATCCTCCTTGAAGTGCATTCCTCTTTAAAACATACTCAGTACTTCCGTGTTGTTCCAGCACGGCAAGCTGCAGCTCCTTCAATGTAAAGAAAGTGATGAGCGGCTGCTGATGAATTCTACACGTCAGCTGCAGAGATATTTTCGAAAAACGTGAACAGAGAAAATGCTGGAAAATACTAAATCTCTGCTACTGGGTGGAGACTGGTGGAAAATGCATGAGGTAGCTAAACTTTAGCTACTGAAGCTAAAGTTTAGCTAAACATGCTGAAGTTTAGCTGAACACACTGAAGTTTAGCTGAACATGCTGAAGTTTAGCCAAACGCTGAAGTTTAACTAAACACGCTGAAGTTTAGCTGAATGCACTGAAGTTTAGCTAAACATGCTTAAGTTTCACTAAGTATGCTGAAGTATAGCCAAACACGATGAAGTTTAACTAAACACCCTGAAGTTTAGCTAAATGTGCTGAAGTTTAGCTAAATGCGCTGAAGTTTAGCTAAACATGCTGAAGTTTAGCTAAACATGCTGAAGTTTAGCTAAATGCTGAAGTTTAGCTAAACGCACTGAAGTTTAGCTAAATCCCTGTAGTTTAGCTAAACGAAGTAAAGCTAAAATAAAATAAGAAGTAAAGTTAACATAATCGAATCCAATCCTGGTGAAAATTAAAGACTTCCTGATACATCCATTCGTTTCCTAAATAATCATAATCCTCGATTCGCCATGGAGACAACAATTTACACTCCTACTGTTAAATATTAAATATTCATGTTTCCTGTACAGTTCAGCAATACAAGTCAATGTTCTGATATTCTACTTTGGAGTAAATATTGTTGGTAATCCATTAATATTGTGTAACTAAGTTCCCATGGTCATTTCTAAAAATTTTTCAGCGAAGTTAAAAGTTTTGAACTTAGATGATTGAATCAAATAAATCGAGGTAGAAATGAAAGCTTTTTGATGCACTGAATAGTTCCTTAAAAAATCGAATTGAATCGCCATGAGACGACGATTTACACCCCTAGTTGATAGTAATGTAACATACTGTATTTATTGGGCTCAAACATGCAAAGTCACCAGTATGCTCCTTTAACACACCAATTTCATTGTCTTTTAACTGTGACAGGTCAACATGTGGATAATGGAACGACAATGCACTGATTAACTTAAGGGAAGCTTTATGAATGAGCTTCAGTTATCACGCTGCTGATGTAGCATGACATCTGTTACTGTGATCTTTGTGAATTTTGACTTTGAGGAAATTTTATCATCTTTCAAGCCTTCTGAGGACATTTGGTCCTAATAGAGAAGCCGGTATTCACATTTGGAATTTAAAGTACTAAAAGAAAGTAGACATGGGAGAAAAATTGTCTGTTCCATCCTGACATTAACTGCGAACAGCCTCGTTACAGATGTCACGCCTGACACTGGTTCCATGTTAAATGGAGCGTGTCTTGGTTCCAGGGTAATAAACGTGATGGTTTATAAAAGTGTTTCGTTCCAGTCCGCCTGTGTTTGTCTGTGTTTATGTCACTGGTGCCGTCAGACTTCAAGCCGCAGACTTTCATCCCAAAACCTTAAATCAGACTGAAAACCACCGAGTCAGAATCTCCTTTATGTTAGAAAAGCCACTTTTCATTTTAATAACTGTTAAATAGCAAACAAGTACATAGCATGCATGGTAAGAAGACATTTAAATAAAACTTAAATACATATTTAAATTAGGTCAGAGACCTCACAATAAGCACAATTTTAAAAAAAACATGTTAGTGTTGATTTTTATTTTAAAAATCTTTAACCTTTTGAGTGTATTAAGAGTGTTTTGTGTTGGAAAACCGACCTGTTGAAACTTCTATGTTCACTTTTTACTTTTACTGTTTATTACACTTTTTTTTTTTCTTTTTTACATTCATCACCATAAATAATGTGTCACTATCCCAAACTAATCTCCTTGTTGATTATTAATAAGCAGCTGTGAAGGTCTGAGCATCTGCAGGCTTTCATCCATCAGGAAGGAGCGACTAAACCTTTAAAACATCTGGAGCAACTAACCCTTTAAAACATCTGGGGGACTTGGTTGGAATGAAAAGCTGCACATCCTCAGCCCTCCATAATACATAAAAATTATCAAAAATTATCACAACAATATGTGTTTGAATCAAACCCATTTAGACGTTCATATATGCACACAAGACGGTGTCGTAAATTAAAAACATGCTTTAGTCAGCTTGTTAAACAAGAGTTAAAAAGTAATAAAAAGACAGGAAATGAACACAAGATGGTGGATGGCATCAGAGTAATTTTAAATATCAAATGTGAGATGAAATCAAATATAAATATCATCAAAGGTGAACAGAAGTTCATGTTGATGCTTTACAGGATGATTCAGAGATTTACACAATTTAATCTGAACGTTCCATGCAATCTTTAGTGAGAGTTGGTAGCAAGCAAAAACTCTTAATCTTAAAATACATTTACAAAAACCTGTACTAACAATTTCATATTTGCAAAAATACACCAAACCTAAACTTTACTGATGTCATGCTAAAGTGTGATGACTGTGTCAAATCTTTGTAGAATTACAAAGTCTTCAAATATGGTTAAACATAAATGGGTCACGTTTAATGTGGCAGCATGTTATCATGACAGTTGCTGGAAAATAGAATTTTTTTTTGTTTGTTTTTTCATTTATATGACACAGTAAATTTACACAATATACAAAATACGGATGTACTGTAGTAGAAAGTTTTAAATGTTTGCAGTGACAAAAACGCAACACATTTATGACTTGGGGCCATAATTTAGTGATGATGTCATGATGATGTATTTCCTTTGGTAAAGAGGATATTGATGGTGTAGCTGTTCGCAAGATGCAACACGTTAAAAAAAAAACAAAAAAAAAAAAACATGGCAGCAGTAATTTTAACTTTTGTCATGTGACTTAAGTAGGAAAGTGACAACCAGAAATACAGCTGTAAGTTTTGAGATGCTGATTAAACAGAAACTATCTCTAAATACTGTTTTCATCAAATTCTAACATAAACATGAGCAAAACATTTTTAAGGCAAACAGTGATGATTTATATTTACCCTGGTGGATATAATATTTAATCCCTAATAACACATGTATGTGTGGAACTGCGTGCAGAAACGTGTGTATTTAACATTAAGTATAATCTTGGCCTTGGACCTCAAGCCCAACTAGAGCAACAATCCATAAAAATGATTACTACCATTTTAATTTGGTGATTTACTGTCTGCTTGGTTCTTTCTGATGGACATCCTGCTCCAGTTTAAGTGACACAATCACTGAATGAATAGATTTTATCCAAATTAAAGTCTTTAGGAGCAAATAAGACTTTTATAAACTACAACAGAAAGTACTTGTGCAGCTATTGTACAAATAAAGTTTTGCAGCTTTCTATTTGGCTCTACACTGACAGTCTCATTCATGCACACGTCCTCCTTTGTCATTAACACTTGTTCAGTCTAGATATACATCAGAAGAAATGTTTTTAGAGAAAACACCATCATTGAAGTCTAATAATTGCTCTCGCTATCTTCAAACTAAGAAAATAAACAGTGCATGAGTGAAACATGCACATAAGAGTACAGACTGAAAATAGGTGGACAATGTGTTGAAATGCGTTTTTAGATAGTTACTTCATACTGGTGAACTGTGAGAAAGTGTTTTAATAGTGATTCATTACAAATCCAACATTCCTAAAATGACTTAGTACCTTTATTTTTTAATTCTCTCTCCATTCCCCTGCTCATCTTCACGCCTCACTTTTCATTTTTATTCTGAGAAACAATTCAAACGCCATGCAGGTCACCTACAAGTCACTGAGTTCACTAGTGGAGTTTTGCTTCCTGATTATTTTAAAACAATGGAGTCAATCCCAGAATAGACGCACCATTCTCCATATTATAAGGATTTCACATGATGTAACTGATCCTCTGAAAGCCAGGATATCCTCAGTTCTTCAGCAATGCATGATTCTCTAAATCTAATATATCAAAGGAATTCTAAGATTTCCTGACAAATGTAGCTTTAGCTTTAGCTGAGACGATCATTTCCAGCTACGACTCATGATGTCTGACTGAGGTGACGGCTAAAGGTGCCAGACAGTTACCAAAATCTAGAAAGGCCCACTACATTGTAAAGTATTTTTTGCACAGGATTAATAAAAGGACGATGGAAAACTTCGCCTGGCTGCGAACCCAGACAGAACGTGCCAAAAATGATCATTTTCCATCTTTTTCCACTTGCCACAGCTGCAATGACAAACCAGACATTGATTTATTCTTGGGTCAAAGATGGATATCGAGATACTCATTATTTGGTGCAGATGTACCCAGTTTTGTATTATTATTATTATTATTATTATTATTAATTATGACAAATTAAATCAAGCAGGTGATCAACCTGAGTTATCGACAATCTGAAATCTCCTCTGAATCTCTCCATCATCTTCAGTTCTTGAATTAGCCGACAGAATTCTCCCAGCAGTTTCTCCTGCAAAATAGGATGAATCAACGTGTCTTCGTGCTTTCCTTTCTAGTCGGTTCTATAAACAAGCATATAAATCAGCCAGAGCCAAAGCTTTTCTGTTTTTATATAATAATAAAATATTATTACATCCTCCAATTCTGAATTATATCCTGCCAAATTACCATGGCAATGATTCTGTGTCTACTGTGATTCTACTATAATGACCATTAGGGGCTGTTTTTGTACCGTCAACATTTAAATCCTGCATGAAGGCAGCACATCTTCATACAATATAAAGCAACATCTGGTCACATTCAGCTTCTGTTGCCACAGTTTTCTTAATATATGTTCCAAATGGTGAATTTGACAAGGAAAGTATCCCAATTCCATCTTTGTTCCATGTTATTTAGTTTTCCCGCTATAGTAAACTTTATTCTGTTTTGATTTTCTTTCTCCCACCACCAGAAACTTCTGACCAATGAGCAGAGAGAGTAGTCACATGACTTTTGCTGCTATATTTTGGTTTGATTGTTTTTTTTTTGTTTGTTTTTTTTCCTGTGTGAGACAAACCAAACCAACAGTTTACTCCCTGATTCAGTCCCATACAAATTGGGCACAAGAATATTCTGGCTTCAACATCATAAGATGCTTTTTTTTTCTTTTTTTTTTACAGGTACCACATACATTTAATTATAACAGAAACAGGCATCATCTACATTTTCCATTGGATCTCTGCATGATGGTGCCAGATTAGCTTAATTAATTATAAATGTTACATAGGTAATTTGATTGAAATTGACTCTTGCAACTTATTTAATCTAAAATTAATAGTTTTATTGACAGATTCCACTAATCATAATCAATTTATAGAATTTTAGTTATTAAGATCTAGAAGATTTAACTCCCATCCGTCCACATTCCTCAGCTAACCTGAAGCTTGATATTTATTTTCCTCTCCTGCTTAGTTTTCTGTATCTGAGCCCAAACTTGACCTTCAGTTACAATGCACAAAAAACCCATATCTGAAGCTATCATTTCTATATCTCCCATATCTATTTCTTCCTCGTCCATCATCCTAATCCATCAACTTCCTCAAACCTCATCACCTTATTCTCTCACCCACTTGTGTCCCTTTAGTGAAACAGCATTCATGCCTTTGTTCTTGTATCTGTTTTCCTTGGAATTAGAGCCTTATTTGGATTCAAACCGTAAAGGTTACATATTATAAGAACAGAGAAGACAATGCAGATGTGGATTGTCCTGCATTCAAAGCATGAACTTTCTTAAAATCAGCGTTAATAAAGCATATAGACCAGAACAGACAGCCATGACAGTTGAGGCCTTTGTTCAGTCTGTTGGAGGGAACTGTGGGAAAACGAGTTGAGTGGCTGATAAAAGAGAAGAAGTGAGGTTAAACCACGACCAAAGTCAGATTATGTCATTTTTCCTCTAAAAGAGATATTGGAGAGAAAATATTTAGAATTACAACTTTCAGTAACACGACACATTACAGTTCCAGCTTTCTGCTTTGGTTTTTGTCTTAATCTGCAGTTATAATATCTCCAGATTTTGGAGTATCAGTGGTTGAATTTGATTCAGATAAATGCCAAGAACTATACTGGCATAAACTCAAAAACATGAAAACCATCTGTGAAATATCCCTTTAAAGGTCACTGAGGAGAGGCTGATTTATATCTGATGTTTAAAAGAAAGATCAATAAAAATAAAACAATGTGCCGTTAATCTGTTGAACCATCAACAGTCGTCTCCAGTTTGAGCTAGTCTAGCTTATGTTACGCGTTCAGTGTGCTGGGTGAGTGGGATTTGGTGTGTGTGTGTGTGTGTGTGTTCCTTTGCACTGGTGTGGGTACATGCGTGTTGATGCATGTATGCTTCACTTCCTGCATGCAGCTTTCCATGTCACTTCATTTGACTGAGATCTGACAAACATACAGGCAATTATGTCATTAACACAAGTAACACAACGATTTTGTAACTAAACCACATGTGATGGATGTGGACTGTGTGGAATGCAGTGTCCAAGGTGGCAGCAACAAAAAGAAATGGAAGCCAAGGTTGTGTGTAGATATGCAAGTTTTTCAGAGCATCAGAGTCTTTTTTTTTTTTTTTNTTTTTTTTTTTTTTTTTGGTGACCAAGGTGCAGCAGTGTCGTGTCAAGGTGTTTGAGTCAGACTGGGCTACATTTTACCCTTTGCTGCGGTTCGTTTGGGCAGGTATTAATGTTGCAATCCGTTGTACTCAGAACTCACAAAGTTCCAAGTCGATTACGTCAATGTCAATTTTTTATGCATGATTAGCAAAGACAAACGATGTATAAACTGTCTTGTTTAGATTTGCTCATAAAAATAACTTTTAAAAGCACTGCAATATGTCATAAACCTTCAAAAAAACTTGAAAACTACAAAATAACGCAAAGGGAAATGCGTGACTGTTCAACGTGTGAGCAGCCATGCTGTTGTGACATCAGGTGTGTTTATGTCAGGCAAGTCGAGTAAGGTGGATTTTGCCCGAGTTTTTGACTGTGAATTCCATATTGCATGACATTGTACTTTTCTGGAGTTCGGGGTTTTCCGAGTACAATGATTGCAGCGTAACACAGCAATTCCACTCAGGCGTGGACCAAAACAATCGCTTAAAGGCCTTTAGAGGAAGTGGTAGTAGTGTGGAACTCTGGAGTTCTGGGTTTGTTTGGGGAGTGAACATAATCTGAACTAATTCAGAACTAAAAGTTTCTCTACAAGCCAAGGTGATCTACCCCTCGGTTGATCTACAGCCAGAGAAGAAAAGTTGCACAAGCTTAATGTGAAGTAAACTACGCTTTTGTTTCTTAAAGGACCATACTAGTGATTTTTGCATGTTTAAGCTCAATAAATACAACCCGCATTTAACATCACATTACAAGACGGTCTCATTTTTAATTTATCGGTAAAAGCCGTCTTCTTGTGGGACTATATTCCTCGGTGGAGACATACATTATCTTCCCTGCAGCTTTTTGTTAGACCGGTAAAATAAAGTTACTTTGACAAAAAAAAAAAAAAAAAAANAAAAAAAAAAAAAAAAAAGTTAATGGAAGTTTGGTTCGCTGTGATTTCCTTATTTCAAGCACATTTCAAATCTCTAAAGTTGATTTTTATTGCTTTCTGGATGAACTGAAACCAAACCCAATGGCAATCTGGAAGGCAGCAAAATTCCAGTATGCTACTGGAATGGTAAATTTTACCATTCCAGTAGCATACTTTGAGAAATGGCTGTCGGTAACATCACATGTATGTACTGCATATCTTGGGCTTAAACATGCTAAATCACCAGTGTTGTCTTTTAAAGTAAACATGCTTGTCCTAGCTTAAAAGAAAATTAAAGGGATATCTATCTTTAAATGAAGTTGTTGAAGGTTAGCATTAGCATGTCGTTTTATGTCCTCGGCTATCTGAATGCAGCTCATCTCCTTTGCATAATATGAATCTATATGCAGCTTTAAGATGTCTCAGTGTGTTTAAATTCAGCATACTGCTGACATCGTTCTGCTTGGTGGGCAGCCCAAGTGATGACTTTGACTAGGCCACATGTCAGTTTCCTTTAGCGTTCATCACTGATACCCAAAATTAATTCTGGTAACAGTGAAAACATGCAGGATTTTAGCTTGTGTGAGAGGGACACTTTTCTCTGTTGACGTGTGGGGAAACAGTATGAACCAGAACACGTCAGACATGTGAAGGGTTTGTGTTGGTAACGTCAGCCCACAGGCTCGTTTTAGCTTCTGAAGTTTGTGAGGTTTTCTCAGTAGAAAATTGTTGTTACATACAAATAAAAGCAGGGTGTGTTTTCATAGTCATTTCAGTTAAAGTGTGAAGGCAAAGGTGTGTGTGTGTGTGTGTGTGTGTGTGTGAGAGAGAGAGAGAGAGAGAGAGAGAGANGTGTGTGTGTGTGTGTGTGTGTGTGTGTGAGAGAGAGAGAGAGAGAGAGAGAGAGACAGGAGTCCTTAACAACAAAGCATCAAGAAAAAGACTGTCCGCCATTTTGAGTCTCGTCTCCTCTTCATCATCATTGCATCAGCATCATAAATCAACAGCAAACGGCGTGTTCAAGAGCAGTCTCTGCTGCTTTTCCAACACTTTTGTCTTTTTTTTGGGTCACATCCAGCACCAAGCCTTAGCACCCGAGCTAACGAGCTAACAGGCTAACGAGCTAATGGTACTGTTCACATCTGAGCTCTTCCAAATCCAAGTGCCAAAGTCTCCCAGCCTGAGAGTCGATGCTGGACACGTTACCTTATTCATCTTGTCCTGTACAGTGATCTTTGTTCATTTTTCTGCTTTTTGATGTTGTTTTATTTTCCCCTCCTCTCCCTCGGTGTTACTCCTCCAGCGCTCTGAGATCTCGCGGCATCCTGTTGCGTTCCCCGGAGCTCTTGCTACGAGCCTTCCTGGCACTTTCCTGCGCTTGACGGTATTTCTCCAGCATGCTCTTGTGTTTCCTCCTCAGCTTGTCGTTGCACCACATCCTCTCGCAGTACTCCTCCACGTGCGGCAGGTTGGACGGCCCAATCAGCTGCATGATATCCTTAAACCATGTACGTGATTGGCCTATTTGGCTGGATGAACCGCCCCTGCTGTAAGTGCTACAAGGCACCCAGGCCCTGTAACCTCCTGCTGACCGGTCTTTGAACGAATCAGAGAGGCCAACGTTGTCGCGTGCCATGAGCTCGTCCAGCGTCTCCCCCTGCAGGACTTGGAGGGTGACGCGGGCCAGGGTCTGCGTGAAGCTGTGCTCTCGGGAGCGGCAGATGTACACGCCTTCGTCTTGGTGGAAAAGACGGCGAAACAGGAGGCCCTGCTCCGTGCACATCACACGATCATCCAGCTTCACCTACAGGGTGCAGCGAGAACTTACAGACATCATACTGCATGATTTTATGCTACGATGCAGTTAGGAGATAAGAAATGAGGAAACTTGGCATGAGAGGAGAAAGATGGAGGATGGAGTTTTGTCATGTTTTCTCAGCTTGAGTGGCTACAATAAAAATGCACCATGTTATTTCTAACTCTCCTTTCATTCTCTCCCTTTCTTTCCCTTCTTACCTCCTCTGTTCATGTTACCTCTCTTTCTCTCCATCCCTCCTCTTCTTTCTCTGTCTTTCAGTGCCAACACAAACATGGCCGACTTGTCAGCTCGACCGGCAGCCGGCTGTTTATTTGCAGGGAAATTGAGAGGAGTGGTAATGATTTAATACGCGCTCGGCGAAGCTTAGAGAAACGTAACCTCAAACAGATGAGAAATTACTGCGGGAGTGCCGACGCGGAGGAATATCATTTTCTCAGCGGCGCTTGAAAATGGCGTGCGTTAAAGTCACAGCGGCCCAGCAGACGTTGAGTGACACGTTAGCTTTCAGCGGCACGCGGTCGAGGTTTGCAAAGAATTCACTGTTTATCCAAGAGAAGAGGTGCTCCTGCATTTTCCTTTGAAACGGAGCTGCTTAATTTCAACCATATGTCAAACGGCTGTCAAATATGTCAACCACGTGCCAAATTCACATGCAGATCTCAGTTTTAAAAGCAGCTCCTCAGGCCACAAGCATTGTCCCGTGCCTTCCTCCCTTCATGGACGTTAGTAGAATATGGTGGTGTTTCTTTGACTTGATTTTACGGATCGTCTTACCTCTTCCTTGTGGTCGTCTCGTTGGACGAACCAGGTGACGGTCGCTTGTGGAGAGCGAGGAATACACTCCAGGAAGGTGCTGTTGTTCTCCGTCCCGTACACCATCCGGTCCTCCGTCACGTCCAGGTCTTCTAGTTCAAAGGACAAAGAGAGGGAGAGGTTGAAGAAATGTGACTCGCGTATCGTTTTCTTACTGGCAGAGAGCAGCAGATTTTGTCCTTGCAGTGGTTCCTCTGTACTTTTTTTTTTTTTTANTTTTTTTTTTTTTTATCAAGGTATTTTTATTAACAAAGCAAAAATAGACATGCATAATAATACATTTATACAGATCCAATAAAATAAAAAAATAACCTCACCCACCTTAATTCCAGTATTTTATAAATTGAGATCGATGACATCTTTCTCGTGTTTAGTATAAGCAGTATACTGTATGTGAGTGTGCGTATTAAAGGACCATACAGTAATTTTGCATATTTGAACCCAAGAAAATATAACCACTGCGTTATTGCCAACCATTCATCCTTCAATATACAACAGTCAAGAACAGCAAGACTACCCCCNCCAAAAAAAAAAGTAAAAAGTAAATTAACATGTATAATGTATAAATATAAAGGGAGCACAGTGCCAGCTTCCATGTTTTCCACAAAACTTAAAACTCGTTGCCAGGTGGTATAAATCTCACAGCTGATCTCTTAATAGAGTGGCAGATCTTCTCCATTTGTTTCCTATTTAACTTAAAACAAAATATTGGCGATTTTGCACGTTTGAGCCCAATAAATAAAACCCATATACATGTGGTGTTACTGACAACTATTTACCAAAATACACAACTGGAACTGTAAATATTAGAATCCCCCCCCCCCCCNGTCTCTGCCAGGAATAAGGAGAAGACGGCTTTTAAGTGGGTTTGGTGTGTGTGGGTGTGGGTGTGTGTGTGTGTTCTGTGTTAGGGAGAACACAGCAGATAATAAGGATTGATGAAGAGGCACACAGGCACAAGAATGCCTGTGAATACACTGATCAACTGAATGTATTTAAAGGACCATACCACCCATTTTGCATGTTTGAGCCTAATATATTCAATTTTCATACATGTTACATTACTGACAATCATTTCCCAAAGGATAAAACCATATTTCAGCTTTCCTGATATTTTGCAAAATCTCTTAATCTTTCAAAATCAAATATTCAAGCGATACACCCACCTTAAAAATCCATGTTTCTCCTGCTAATAGTTACACAGCCTTATGAAGTCACGGTCCTTTAAATTTTTCCATAAACGCAGGTCTTCTTTTGGGACTATATTCCCTGGTGGAGGCATACATTCACTCCACGCTTTTTGTTGTTCTTAAACACTAAAATACATGCTGTTCTTGATGATGGATTACCTATCCCAAGAACATTTCAAGTATCAACAAGTTGATTTTAATAGCAGAATGAACTGAAACCAATGGAGGTCTGGGAGGTAGGAAAAACATTTTTAATTCACCTTTCCAGTAGTATGCTTTGGGAAGTGACTGTCAGTAATGTTACATGTATGAAAATTGAATATATTAGGCTCAAATATACAAAATGGGTGGTATGGTCCTTTAAACATCAAATTTATGACGGTGTGTTTTATAAAAGGTTCCCTGACATGTAAATAAGTTAGTACTGTATAACACCTCTTTAAAGCCAAACGCTAAAAGACGCTGTAACAGGCGTGTATGAATGAAGGAACGTGGTTTTGCGTGATGACATTTGCCTTTTCAACACGTTAAATCTGCTGCTGTGTTTTATGACATCACCTTTAAACCAAATGGGTTTTTTTTTTTAAGACATTAGCCTAGCCTGCATGTGTAACTGTACTTCATATCCCTTTAAGAGACGTATTTATAAATCAGTACACACTCAGAAGCTTTTCATGCTTAGCAAAGAGAATTTTACCTAAACAGACACGACACTGGCACAAAGAAACCTTGTGACTCTTGGGGTCGTACGGAGGCTTTGAGACGTCTGTCATCACCTCAACTCACTACCTTCATTTAAGTGAGTGTACACACCTTCAACACACACATACCTTCAACACAGACACATTCTTCTCTTTCTGGCCTTTTTTTTCATAAGATCTCTTCGCTCTGCCACTTTTCTTTTTTCCTCCATTTTTTCTCTTTTGTGTTTGTGTTAATTTTTCATATGATGGCTGACATTCATACATGTTTAAGCGTGTCAGTGTTTTTGCCTCGTACACACCATGAATAACTCTCCTCTCATTGATGGTGAACTGAACTAAATTCCAGTATTTTACAAACTGAGATCGATGGCAAACACCTTTCTTGTGTTTAAAAAAAGCTGTATGTGACTGTGCATATTAAAGGACCATACTGTGATTTTGCATATTTAAGCCCCAAAAAATACAACCGTTGCGTTACTGCCAACTATTCTCCAAACCATACCTCTGGAGTGGTACATATTAGAGGTGTTTTTCCTACTTTCCAGACTGCTTTCCACATTGGTTTCAGTTCATTCCTGTACACTATAAAAATGAACTTGTAGAGATGAACATGCTTGAGATAAATAATCACACGCTGCTAATATTTGTTGAAGTTACTTAATTTAGCAGATCCAAAACGGAGCTACGAAGAGAAATAAAGAAGAAAATGTTTGTCTCCACCACAGAATATAATCCTAGGAGAAAACTGCTTTTACAGAGAAATAAAAAATGACCGTGACTTCTACAATCATGCACAAGTATTAGCAGATGAAAAACTGAATTTTAATATTTGATTACGAAAGATCAGGAGATTTGACAAGATGACACAGAAACTAAAATATGAAATGTGTACGTGTATTTACTGGGCTCAAACATGCAAAATAACTGGTATGGTCCTTTAATATATATAGAAAAATGGAGCAAGAAGATGAACAGATTAGCATTCCTCTTGTCTATTTACTGTAAATGGCACAGAATAGATCTAAACAGATATTATGTGTAGTAAATGTGTGTATGCTTGGTGTGTAAACTGACATGATGTTGAGGAATTAAAACACTTATAACATCTCAGACATACACAGTCTTTTGTGGCTGACAGATTTGCACAAACACTCATGTTGCATCCTGGGTAAAGACAGACACACACACACACACACAAATCTAAATCTTTGCTTTGAGTTTGGCGTGTATCCAAGAACATGTTCCTCTGAACCTGAGGTCACGTCCAGCACAAACATGTGGCGTTGGTGTGTATCTAAGATAAACAGTTTACAGGAAGAACCTCTGCCTCCTCCAGACAACACAAGCAGCAAGCCTGTGCAGCCAGTCAGATTTGTGATAGCTCATATTATCTACAATATGACTTCAGACCCAGTCAATCATTGATACAGCTTATAAAATATCAGTCATAATTCTGCAATTAACAAGTTCTCAAAAACTATATGATGAATTGGTTCTCTTAAGGCCTTTTTTCCACTGTCACAGTACCAAAGCTTTTGCACTTCTTTGCTACTAAAAACAGGAACTGTGGGCATTTTCTGTTGGTTATGGTTACCATCACCATTCCAGTTTCATTTTCTGGTCTATGTGGGACTTGTGCTGCGTTTGAGCTACTTCAGAAGTTGGATTTTTCTGACCTCCTACTTGGAAAAATGCGTTGGAACAGCATTTGAAGTCGGAGCTCCGACTGGGAAACTCGGACAAAATTATCTCCACAGACAGGACCAAACATGACTCTGGGGGCGGGGCTACTGTGCTGTTTAGCACTGATTGGTCACATTGCTGAAGCGGCTGTGACAGCCATTAGCTGGCTTGTTTTTCGTGCAACGTATTCAGAAAGAAACAAACAAAGCCTAAATATGCAGTTCTCGCCATTCTTCATCATCTTCTACTATGTCATAAATCATCATCCGTGTCCATGATCTGCCGTTGTAGCCACATCCTCCTTTTTATGGATCGCGCCATACAAGCCACAAAGCGCTGATTAAATAAACAGCTTACCAGAGAAATACAACGAAACTCAGCCCTTCATTTTCCACCATGTTTGTTGCATTGGACAACCTAGCCATGCTCCATGTCTTCACAACCAAGTTCAGTATGGTTCTGTTTCTTCTGAAGGTGGTACAAACACAAAAAGTAACTGGAACTGCACCTAGAGCCACTTCCAGTTCTGTCTAGTTCTTGTTCCTTGTGCAGTGGAAATGTCTAGAATTTACATTTTGAAGCCATATGCTTTGTAATTTCACCAATTTCTTCTGACTCACATGTATATGAGAAATAGTTCAGAGCATGTACATGTTGTCCTGTCTGGGACGATAGCAGGACAATTATATTCATTTAAACCTCTAGTTTTTATTTATTATCTATTATATTTTCCTCTACGTGGCTGTACTGTATGTACAGAGATGATATCTGTGTATTCATCTTTCTTGCTGTGTAGAAGTTTATCATTTCTGTAGTTTGACTTGACAGATTTGGACCCCAGATTTGGCCTCCCACTGGCAAATTTACACAGATGAAGCTATTTAATGCCAGAATATTCTTTACCTTTGTGGTTAATCAGGGCCCTGTTGGAGAAAAATATACTGGATCTGACATAAGACAGGAAATAAATAAGGGTGAAGATAAAAAGGAAAGGGAAGAATGTTCGGCTCGTATACCGTTTGGGTTCTGGTCGACACACTGCAGCACCGGGTTTCCGTATCTGATGTCTTGCCTGCGGTACCGACGTTTGCTGTTGGGAACGTATCGCGCACAGGAAGTTCCATCCCAGGCGCAGTACGGATCTCTGGCCAGACAGCACTCAGTGCAGGCCTTCCCATACGTCTCACAGCGATGCAGCGTCACCTGGGCCACGCCCACAGGTGAGCCCACGTACAGGGCTTGCTATACAACATAATGAGAGAAGCAAAGAGGGAGTCATGACTATAATACACATGCAGGATGAAAAAAATGAGTAAAGTGAACGTGAAGCCCTGTTATTACAGCCTTCCTCACCCTTTTGACTGATATGTCCATCGATGTAACTGGAGTTGGCACCTGAAATAATCAACATATTTAGCTTTATGTATTCACACTGTGTGAAAAGGCTTTTTTTTTTAATAAGAATAAACAAAGAAGATGTGATAAGAGAGTGAATTTAAGTTAAGGCTTATTAAAGGACCATACTACTCATTTTGCATGTTTGAGCCTAATATATTCTATTTTCATACATGTAACATTACTGATAATCATTTCCCAAAGCATACTACTGGAACGGTGAATTAAAAATGTTTTTCCTACCTTCCAGGCCTCCATTGGTTTCAGTTCATTCTGCTATTAAAATCAACTTGTTGATACTTGAAATGTTCTTGGGATAGGTAATCCATCATCACCAACAAGATGTGTATTCAGGTTTTTTTTTAGAAGTTACATAATTTTAGCATTTAAGTGCTATAAAAAATGCAGAGTGAATGTATGTCTCCACCAGGGAATATAGTCCCAAAAGAAGACCTGCATTTATCGAAAAATTTAAAGGACCGTGACTTCATAAGGCTGTGTAACTATTAGCAGGAGAAACATGGATTTTTAAGGTGGGTGTATCACTTGAATATTTGATTTTGAAAGATTAAGAGATTTTGCAAAATATCAGGAAAGCTGAAATACGGTTTTATCCTTTGGGAAATGATTGTCAGTAACATAACATGTATGAAAATTGAATATATCAGGCTCAAACATGCAAAGTGGGTGGAGAATGATTATGGAAAAATGAAGAATATGATGTCCTTATCAGCAGCTTACAAATTGAGAGAAAACAAATGTCTTTATAACACAATATGAGCTTGTGTGTAAAGAGAAGAAGTACTGAAACCCAGAGCAAATGTTTAAATAACCTGCTGGAGTATAAAAAAAATTTCAAAACCACACCTTAAAGACTTGCAGCTCCTCCAGCGTGACCTCCTCTGTCTCCAGGCTGTTCCCGCTGTGCAAAGCCATGACCTTCAGCACCGTTCCGACGTCTGAGACACAAAAATCCTAAAGCTACTTTTCTGACATTTTCAACATGTCTTTAATCCTTCCTGCTCGCCAAGGTTCATCCTGCCTCAAAAATCCAAACACTTACCTGTTCCACATTTTAGTAGGCAATAAAGTTCACTAAATGGAAAAAAAAAAAATTTCTGTAGCTTATCTGTTTGGAAACACCCTCACCTGTACCGATGAACATGACATCATACTGCCCATCCTCCGCCTCAACACGGTCCACCACTATTTGCTTCAGCCTGTAAGAAATATTGGCCTTTACTAGCACAGGTTGGCGCAGAGCAGGATACACCGGGCGCCACATCAACGGGTGACCGCGGGCGAACTGCAGCACCGAGTCAGGAAAGTCCTTCGTGCTGCCAAACTCTCTGCCGGGCTGGTTGGTGATTTTACTGGGGCACTGCAGAGATGGAGGAAGGAAAAGATGAGGAGAAAATGATTTGGTGAAATCGTTGATGTCACCCGGGCGATTTGATGATCTTACTTACAGAACTGAAAGAAACATAGCTGGACCCCAAAACCCGCCGGTGGGTTTGAAAGGCATGTTTTCTTTAAACAATCACCAAAATTACACCATTTGTCATAGCCAGAAACTTTAAAAATCAAAATTATCGTCGGGTTTTCAAATTTCCGACGGTCCTTGAACTAACCATGTGCGTCAAACACGGAAGTAAGGAAACGTAACCAAATCTAAGCTTAAAACAGTGATATTTCCTCAAAATCACTTTATTATAAATGNAGGAAACGTAACCAAATCTAAGCTTAAAACAGTGATATTTCCTCAAAATCACTTTATTATAAATGTTTCATTTAAAAAGTCGCTAAAAATAAGCCCTTTGTACAATCCAAATTCTGTTAAAAGCAACGAATTCTGCATTTTTCGCCGCAACTAGCAAGCCTGGAGCACCTCTTGTGGCTGTAAAAGTCACGTGACAACAATTCATCGAGTCATTGGCTGAATGCAGACTGACAGGCAGACTGGGCCTATTGATTATAATAGATTATAGATTGTAAAAATGTAAATAGTTCAATATGTATAGTCCGTATTTTTTAATTTTTTTATTTTATTTTTCCAGTATTGGTAACACTTGTGGGCACTTGGAAAAATGTTGTATATATAGATTACATCTTTTTTCAATTTTTTACAATAAATTATCAAAGAAATTCAACTTAGGTTTTTTCTTTTTTTATGATTTATGACATTATAACTGTGTTATTCTGCACAAAAGACATTTTTGAGTTCTTCCTACATATAGCCATGATTGTGCTGCTTCCATAGAGGTGCAGGACTTGCAGCTACAGTGAAAAATGAGCCACAGTGAGCAAAAATGTGACAGGAGCAAAAAACCACCCAGAAAGTGCTTGGGGTCCAGAGGGATTCAAAACCCCAAAACCTTTGCCAGTCCATGAGTCTTCCATTTACGCTTTCATGGAGATTTCACCATATTTGTATTCACCAAGGACAGGACTGTCCAAAACCAGTTAGAAAGGACTGGAAGTGAAGAATAAAACCATTTGATAGCAAGTTTGCACTATTGTTGTCTTTTCCACTTTTCCTATTCTGTAAACTCTACATAGCTATCCTGGGAAATAAAGGAAATATTATTCAAGTTGATCCTCTTGATGCTAGGGCTACTTTTATTCTACTCATCATAGAACCATGAAAGTTGAGGAAATTGAAGACGATGCTTGTATGATGAAATTTAACATACTGAATCATTAAATTAAGTTTTACAAATGTGCCATATTTGAAGCAGATCTCTACAAGTATTGAGGTTTTGTGAGGCAATTAGTGAACCCTGGCATCATATGTGCCAAACCTATCTAAACCTTTGTAAAAACAGCTAAAACAGCCTCACAGCATTTCAACAAATTATCACCGTTTGTCAAATTATCAAATAAATTATTCTTTTTTTTTTTACTAGTGAAAGAAGTGCAAACTGAAAGCTAGGTGATATTTTTATTAATTACAAAACAACAGGAGCAAATAGAAACTTATAATTTTGCATGTTTGTAGCTGAAACATTTCAGATCCACATTTGTCCAATTAATCATTAGCTTCAGTTATTGATCAGCGTTTCTCACCATTAAACACACAGTAGACACCAGCGTCTAAGCAGCTCATATGAACATGCTATGTCTTAATGCTGAAATATATTTTAATCAGGCATGTCAACTTTTGCTTGACGTGCTTTGTGTTTTTTTTTATGTCGGGTTTAGACAAAAATCACAGAACATTTCCTTTCTTGTCACTAGTCCTTTTTTACTTGTGCGCATGAATGTAATATCTATTTTATATGTCTAGTGCAGATTAAGCAATCTTAAAGGACCATACCACCCATTTTGCATGTTTGAGCCTAATATATTAAATTTTCATACATGTTACGTTACTGACAATCATTTCCCAAAGGATAAAACTGTATTTCAGTTTTCCTGATATTTTGCAAAATCTCTTAATCTTTCAAAATCAAATATTCAAGTGATACACCCACCTTAAAAATCCATGTTTCTCCTGCTAATAGTTACACAGCCTTATGAAGTCACGGTCCTTTAAATTTTTCCATAAACGCAGGTCTTCTTTTGGGACTATATTCCCCGGTGGAGGCATACATTCACTCCACGCTTTTTATTGAGCTTAAACACTAAAATTACATAACTTCTAAAAAAACCTGAATACACGTCTTGTTGGTGATGATGGATTACCTATCCCAAGAACGTTTACAGTATCAACAAGTTGATTTTAATAGCAGAATGAACTGAAACCAATGGAGGTCTGGAAGGTAGGAATTTTTTTTTTTTTTTTAAATCAGGCTTACAGGCTGAAACAAATAGTGATAGACCGTGCTGAGGCAGAGGATGGGCAGTATGATGTCATGTTCATTGGTAAAGGTGAGAGTGTTTCCAAATGGATATGCTACAGTTCCAGTAATATGCTTTGGGAAATGGTCAGTAACCTTACATGTATGAAAATTAAATATATTAGGGTCAAACATGCAAAATGGCTGGTATAGCCCTTTAATCTGTTGGACTGGGCCAGACTTTATGGTGTGTGCCGCAGCCTGCCATGATTTAGTTCTACACGTCATCGTGACCTAGCTTTGTTTGCTGTATGGGGTCGGGTTGAGACCGTGCCACTTTACCGGAGCATATGCCGCTGTGACCGGAGCATATCCTGCCACACAGACTACTTTTTACCAGCACAGCTCACTTCTAGAACCGCTCATCCAAACAATTTCACATGTGACACAGCATTTCCTTGGGTCCTGAGTGATGTAGTTGCTGAAATTCAGTATCATAGTCACTTCATACAGTGACTCTGATTGACTATGCTTTGCATTCACAAGGATTTGGCTCATTATAAGAAAACAAAAGCAGGACATCTATCAGTATCCATGGAGATGGAAGTCTCCTGATTATGGTGGAGGGTCGTGTGTGTCCCACGGTTTAACTTTTTCATTAGACCCTCTGAAATGGTTGTCTGTGAGCTCAGTTTGGGAAAAGGCGTGTATTCCCATGATTTTCCACCATTTTGTGGCCTAATTACAGTTGTGAAAGTTCCTCTCTTTAAACCTTTAAACTTCAGAAGCACTGCTGTAACATCATGTTGTTGGGATTGTGGCTCAGTGTATGCAGTTTGGCGTTTGAAAGCCTCTCGGCTGTGTGAATGTGTTTGCTGATACGTGGCCAAGACAGCTGCATCACTTAACCCATGAAGAGAAAGTTGTCCAAAAAAGTCATTTACAGCAAATGCACAGCTTAAATTCTTGACTCGTTGAAAAGCGGTCATTATTCTGCCATAAAATGGGCTTTTGTTAAGATTCTCATTATTACATGTTTTTAAAAGCCTTATGCAGAAGTTTGAATTATGCTGTTAATACTAAAAGTGCTGTTGGAAAGTTCTCAGGAGATAAAGCTGCGCCAGGATTTCAACTCCATTGCTGCTCCAATGAAGCTGAATTTGCCCGTCTACTGGGGTACATTCCAAAGCTCTTATTTCATCTTTCCTCTCCTTAATCCTCTTATAACTCAAAATAATCTGATCCCCAGTCATAAAGTACATTTGATCCTCTTATTTCTGCTCTGAGGACCAAAATCAAATCTTCAGGTGATGCATCCACCTTGAAATTCAATGTTTCACCTTCAAACGCTTATGCAGAACTGTAGAAGGCACGGCCATTTTAATTTCTCAGTAAAAGTCGTCTTCCTGGCGCTTTCCTGCAGAGTTTTTGCAGAAAAAAAAAAAAAAAAAAAAACCTAACAGATTGTTTGCTGTGATGGATTAAAACACATTTCAAACCTCTACAAGTTGATGTTAACAGGTACTGGAATGAACTGAAACCAATGGCAGCCTGGAAGGTAGGAAAAACAATTCAGAAATTTACCGTTAAAGTAGTATATTTTGGGAAATGATTGTAACGTGTATGAGGATTGTATATATTGGGCTAAAATGAGCAATCACTGTTATGATCCTTTAATGACAATAGTAAAACAGTATTATGGTGTATATAGAGAATTTTGGAGAAGTGGGATGGAACAAATGTGGGAAATCAGCTCTGGACTCGGTGTGAAAGTTTTTCTTGTGGAAACCTGTGCAACAAAACCCCACTGCATTGGTGTGAAATGGCTTTAAAAGCCTTAAAACGGCCTAAAAACTCATTTTTGATTAAAATGGAAGCACATGGCAAAGCATAAACCTGACACACTTTCCAAATATCATAAATTAAGTCAGAGAAAGAAGTTCAGATTTGATTGAGGTTTCTTCTCTTACACTGGTCGGATATTTGATCACCTTATAATAGCAGGTAGGGTGTTTGTACAAACATCATTGCTACATATTACTATTCCAGGCTGTATGTTTCCATGTGCTAAAATATTATTATTCCTCCTTATCCCAACAGTAACTGTTTCTGCTAATGGTCTGGATTCAGTTTCAGAGGTGAAATCTGAACTGTGCTAACATGTGCAGCCTGCTGATCTATTAAAGTACTTTCCTCTAAATGGCATAAATTATTATTTATTTTGAAAGGTGTGGAGCGTGAAAGAAAATCCACGCTCTGTTTTCCAGCTCGCTAACCTAAAGCGTGTTCTGAATTATCCAAAACGTAACGGAATAATTTTTCATACAACAAAATGTGATGGTGGGTGATTCAAAAACTCCAAGATTTAGTTACTTTGCTCACTTGTAAATAGACCACACTTACACTTACACATACACTTCAAATTCTCAATTTTTGCTCTTGTTGCCTATCCTTATTTTATGCTGTTTATTAGATCTGTATGCTGTTTATTTTATTTTTATTTTGTACTAAGAAGTACAGTCGGGGAACATTACAGAAAAAGCCTTTCACTGCTGTTGTACTTGTATGGCTGCATGTGACAAATAAACTTTGAAACTTTGAACTTTTACACAATATTTTATACATTCTTCTTATACTATTTCCTCTTTAATTAGCAGATCATTTTTTATTATTTCATTTTTTATTTTATTTCAGTTTTTTAAACTCATGACCATATAAATGGTATGGAGTACAAACAATACAATTCAAGACAAGAGCGAAAAAGAAAAACAACCTAAATCACTTGAACAAAATGAATGCATTTTTCAAAAAAGCACCAACTTTACAGATTATTTTTGGATTCTCTGACTGCAATAACAAAACCAATTTAAACATAGATGGACACTTAACATAANATTATTTTTGGATTCTCTGACTGCAATAACAAAACCAATTTAAACATAGATGGACACTTAACATAATACTTTGGCAAATATTTTTCTCTAAATTGCATTATTTCCATATTTGTGTATTCAAACAGTACATGATATTCATCCCCGACACGGCATAATGTACACATTCTATTTTTCCTTTCTATCCCTATATATCTTCTTGTAACCTTTGGAATTCTAGAAATGTCCAATCTAAAGTCACAAATTGCTTGTCTCTGCCCCTTATTTTGTTGCTATAACTACATAACAAGACGTGTATTCAGGTTTTTTTTTAGAAGTTTCGTAATTTTAGCGTTTAAACACAATAAAAAGCGTGGAGTGACTGTATGTCTCCACCGGGGAATATAGTCCCAAAAGAAGACCTGCGTTTATGGAAAAATTTAAAGGACCGTGACTTCATAAGGCTGTGTAACTATTAGCAGGAGAAACATGGATTTTTCACTTGAATGTTTGATTTTGAAAGATTAAGAGATTTTGAAAAATATCAGGAAAGTTGAAAACAGTTTTATCCTTTGGGAAATGATTGTCAGTAACGTTACATATACGAAAATTGAATATATTAGGCTCAAACATGCAAAATGGCTGGTATGGTCCTTTAAGCTTCTTTTACTTTATTTATTAGGAGTCAGTCTGCAGGAAAACTCCCAGCGTTACTTGTTGAGTCTACGAAGGGATCTATGTTGACTCAGACAACTCATCTAGTCTGACTAACACTGGAGCAGTTTGATCACTACGCAACGTAAAGTAGAGCCTCATTACACACAAACATCATTCATAAACGCTGTTTCTGTTTGCCTGGAAACAGACGTTTATGTGGTGTTTTCTTATTTACTTGTCGGGGAAGTGATTCATAAAAACTGATACCTGTTTCAGCTGGACCATAAATTTTATCAGTATGAAATCTGAGCAATGTTTTATACTGTATTTACCTCACATGTGTTCGTGATCAATACATTTGATAGATAAACTCATTAGCTCATCAGTCCGTTTATTTTTAGTGAGTTTTGATCTGATCTTACACACATTCTAGTGGCACTGAGGCTCTTCCTATGGCATCAACCTCTGTACTCTCTCTCTCTCTCTCTCTCTTTCTCTCTGACACACACACGCACACACACACACACACACACACACACACACACTGTGCTGNTCTCTCTGACACACACACGCACACACACACACACACACACACACACACACACTGTGCTGTGGGACTTCAGGTCTTGGATCTCTTGTGTCTTGTGTTAAATTACACAGTAGTGTCCTTTGCCAGTTGAACGTGTTTCACTTTGACACCAGAGGAAACAGCAGAAATTGTGGCTCTTAAATGTGAAAAAGCTCGTTATCACACCAAACTTCATCAGCTTTTACCTGAGACTCCTTACGACATGTTGGTAATGGGACAACGACGCGCTGAATATTGTATAAGAAGCACTGAGTGATTTTTTTAAAAATGATCTCAGCACTTATTAAATGTGACACTGTGTAATTATAGTGGTTTTTTTTTCACTTATTCTTTAAAAAAAAAAAGACCTAAATACTTTTATTTGATGCTTAAGAGAGCCAGTGAAATATTCAGATACACGAGACTAAGAGGAATTTGTACGTTTGCAAAAACAAAGATCAAAACAAATGCAAAACAGATGTTTAACAGTTAAAGGAGTAAATTTGTGGAATAATTTTGAAGGCAAAATGAAAATGTGTAATACACTAAATAGATTTAAAAAATATTCAAAAACAAGATGATTAACACATATAAAACTGAGGTATGACCACTAGCGTGTATATGAAATTTTGTTGGGACTTTTTGTGTCTTTAATTATGAATATGTGTATGTGAATTTTTGTCTGGACTTTTGAGTATGTATATGAAATAGTAGTATGTATGAAAATACGTATTTCTCTATATATGTATACATACATATATAAATACATATTTTCAGTGTGTAAATCTAAAGGGATCTGAACAAAATGATTACTGTAAAAAGGGTAGGTTTTAATAAGCAAGGCTTCAGCCTACATCTTTTCAGTCAGTATGAACTTGTTTTAAGTTTATGATTTAAATGACATTATTATTTATATTCATATGTATATAGGTTGGTGAATGACCGAAATAAAAAATCTGAATCTCAAAAAAAAATTTCCAGAATTTATATCTTAAAATATGTAAATTATGAATATTGGAGTGAAATATCAACTGAAACTGTGTCAAACATCCTCTCATATCAACCTCAACTCCTAAAATCTGTACGATGACCAAAACCTCTAAAAATCTGATTCTCTGGAAGTCCAGAAAGCAGCAAAGCAAGCCATGCTTATTAACGGCATCTGACAGGAAGAAGTGTAATGTCCATCAGTTACCAAACTAATATCCAGGTGTGATGAACATAAAGAGATAGAAAGATTCCGATCCAATAAATTTAGGAAGGAACCAGGTGGAGGATGTTGGACTTCAGCATGGAACGCCTTTGTGATGAATATATCCTTTCTGTGTAAACAGATTATCAAAGATAAGAAATAAATGTCAAAGAAATTATATAATTTATTTAAAACATTGCATGAAAAGTGATTTTTGTGTCTAAAATAAATCCCCAATCCAAGAGAAATGCTGTAGTAAATTAAGCAATGAATCCCTCTGCCGTCATTACGTGGATCTTAGAGGATGATTTAGTTCACAGAAAGCTTGGTAGCAACCCAAAAACTGGATATTAAGACATAAAGCATAAGGCCTTTATGAATAAAACAGCATAAACATGTCTGAGTAGACAGAGAGAGTTTGTATATTAACAAAAATTCATGCCAAAGTAGGATTACTGCTGAATCTGATCTATTCAGCAAGTTCTGACACACACTGACTATCGATGGTGTGTTCCACCTCCAAATTAAAGATGTAGGGAGGATCTCAAATAAAGTTTTAAGTGAACACTGAATCTCTTATTTTCCATTCCTGCCTGAGTTCTGACAGGTGAAGAAGAGCATCAAGCATAAATCTATTATGATAAGAAAATAAGCTGAACAGCTTCTGTCAGCACAAATATCCACGTTTCAAAGAGGATTAAATGTGAATAAGATCAGTATCTGACTCTGGATAAACACGTCAAATCAGTTTTGATTAAAGTTCAAGCGGAAAGAAATAACAAATCGGCTTATGGGTTCAGCAAGACCTCTCTCCGTTTTCTCTCATCCCTCTTTTCCTGCCATCTGCTTTTCCTTACCTCTTCTCTCCTCCCTCATCCGTGTCTCCATTTGTCAACACCTTCTTACCGTGTTTCCTCTTCTCCTCCACTTCATCTCTCTCTCTCTCTCTCTCTCTCTCTCTCTCTCTCTCTCTCTCTCACTCTGTTTCAGGCCAAGACATTCCTTCTAATCAGAGAGTAAATGGAGTGAAACCTCAGAGGTGTTTGCTCTGTTCTCACGTTCTTCCTGCTGCTTCTCCCTCCGCACGCTCCGCTAATGAGATGGAGTTACATGTTTAGGCTGTGTGTGTGTGTGCGTGCGTGTACGCGCAAGCGCATGTGTGCATGTGCATGTGTGTGCATATGCATGTGTGTGCATGTGTGTTAGTGTGTGTGCATGTGCGTGCATGTGTGTATGCGTGCCTGTATGTGTGTGTATGTGTGCGTGCGTGCATGTGTGTGTGCATGCATGCATGCGTGTGTGCGTGCATGCCTGTGTGTGTGTGTGCGTGTGTGTGTGTGTGTGTGTGTAAGCCTGAGTTGCTGTGTTTGAGCTGAGACGTAGCTGGAAGCAGCAGCAGGCCTGATGTGTGTGTATACTGTATATGTGTATCTGTATGCACAGCTGGAACTCCTGCATGCAGCAGTTTACTTTACTGATACAGAAACTTTCTGCACCTCATTTAAAAAAAAATTTTTTTCCTCTCTTTCTCTCAAATTGCAGCACAGAGAACCTGAAGCTGCTGATGAGTTCTAAGTAACATCAGAGAAACACGTCACACAGAAGCAGCACTTATCATGAATAGAAGATGATGAACCCGGATTTTCACCTTCTTATTGTCCTTTAAGGTTTATTTTGGAACTTTTGAAATGCTTTAATGTGTAAAAACACACTGATCCACACTCTCCTTCACTGCAGGACTGCTGTGCATGCTGGATGAAAATAGGCAGTTTTATGTGCTATTTCTTTAAAGGACAATACAAGCGATATTACATGTTTGAGCCCAATGTGTACAACTACACGTTTGTTACTCGCAACTACAATATTTCCCAAAACATGTTACTGGAGCGGTAAATATTTGAATTGAATATTTGAATCCTACCTTCTCTACTTCCATTGCTTTCAGTTCATTCCAGTGCACCATCACAATCAACTTGTAAAGGCTTGAAATGTGTTAAAGGTACGTAATCCATCACAGAGAACAAGACGTCTGCTGTTTTTTTTTTTTTTTTTTTTTTTGTCTGAGTAACTTTATTTAACAATGGAGCTGCAGAGAAACAACTTTACAGTGAAATTAAAAAAACAACCATCCCTTCTGCATTTGGACATGCATGTTAGCAGGTGAAACACTGTATTTTAAGGTGTGTGTATCACCTGAACATTTGATTTCAAAAGATTAGGAGATTTGAAAAATAACAGGAAATCTAAACTACGGTTTTATGTTTTGGAAATGGATTGTCAGTCACTAACATGTATTTATTGGGCTTAAGTATGCAAAATCGCCGGTATGGTCCTTTAAGATGAGATGTGGTTGACCATTACTCTAAAGCTGTATGAAGTAACTCACCACGCCTGGTCTTGGGTACGGGACCCTGCCCTCATAGGCCCCCCACTGGTAGTCGGGACCCTCTTTATGAGCGAAGGGTCCGTTGAAGGCTTCTCTGATGTCAGACATGCGGTAAACACACACGGCGAAACCCTGGAACACGTTGCTGTGGAGGAACAAATCATAAATACACACTACCAAACTACAACATTCTAGAAGCCTTATTCTATTAGGAAACACAACTTATATTACAAATTTAACAGTGATGACTTTCAACTGTGTTCTGCTAATGTTTTTATATTCTCCAGGTGGAAAACAACCAAACAGCAAAAGTTAATAACTCACTAAAATAACATGAATTTAGAGTTACACAGGATGAACCACTTCACCTTTCAATGTAGGAGAAGAAAGAAAACAAAGACTTAAAATAAAGATTATCACCAGCGGATAGAATTATTAATTAAAGGACCATACCAACATGTTTAAGCCCAATATATGCATATATGTGTTGCTGACAACCAACTCCCCAAACATTTTAGCTTTCTTATTATTTTGCCAAATCCCCTAATCTTTCCAAATCAAATGTCCAGGTGATACACCAACCTTAAAATTTAATGTTTCAACTATTAACACGTATGTCTGAATGTAGAAGAGACGATCGCTTTTAATTTCTCGGTAAAAGCCATCTTCTCCTGGGACTATATTTCCTGGCGGAGATATACTGTACATTGTCTGTGCAGCTCTGTGTTAGATCCGTTAAAAAAAGTTATTTCGACAAAATTTTTTATCTCATGTTTCAAATCTCTACAAGTTGATTTTTACAGCATAATGGAATGAACTGAAACCAATGGCAGTCTGGAAGGTAGGAAAAACAATTCTAATATTTACCGCTCCAGTAGTATATTTTGGGAAATGGTTGTCAGTAACGTAACATGTATGCTGGTTGTATATACTGGGCTCAAACATACGAAATTGCCGGTATGGCCCTTTAAGGACAGTTTTAGATGGATACGTCAGCAAAATATAATGTAAAGACATTTCAAGCCCATACTATTCACTCAAACATCCATATGTGTGTGTGTGTGTGTGTGTGTGTGTGTGTGTGTACCTGATGGTGCTGAAGATCGCATAGATGTCTGGGTTCCTCTCATCTTTGGTCCTCAGCAGGAAGACATCCTCTGTTACACAACAGAACAATAACTCTTAGACTTCCTGTGTGTGTGTGCGTGTGCATGCGTACGTGTGTATATTTCACCCAGCTGGTTGAAGTGTGTGTCGATGCCGTGCGGCCCGGGTACAGAGCAGACCAGCCTGGCTTTGATGAAGGTGCTCCACTTATTCACCAGCACTCTCTGTCCTCCAACATCATTCTGGTGGAAAAATCACAAAATACACACAAAAAACCAAAAGTATTACTAATAAATATATGAGTATCTTTACATTTACTATGGTAAATAAAACTTCAGTTCATAGCAATGTGTGTCTGCAGTAATGAAGTCATGATGGAATCACACCATGTGTAGTGATACTTGCACAGTTTTTGTCTTCTGCAGAGGACAGAGTGTATACAGACTCACAAGGCATTATAGGTGTGTGTATGTGTGAGAGTGTATGTGTGTATGTGTGTGTGTGAGTGTGTGTGTGTGTGTGTGTGTGTGTGTGTGTGTGTGTGTGTGTGTGTGTAATGAGGATCAGCAGTGATTATTATCTTCTTGGCAAGAAGCTCTACAAGAAAAGTGATGACACCCATCCGAATTCTCCTGAGGGAGAACAGGAGAACTTAAGATGATATAATATAATACAAGTTGAGAGAGAGAGAGAGATCTGAAAATTTAAGTTTTAAGAGGGATTTTGTCTTACATAGTATAAAGTCCCTGAGGAACTCCTGCAGCTGTGTGCGTGTTTGTGTGTATCTGTGTGTTTGCACGCTTGCATTCATACCTGGATTGTGGTACACACACACACACACACACACACACACACACACATCTGATTTTATAAGACAGATCGGCGTGTAAAAGAATGTGTGTGTGGACGGGGATTACAGTGAGTCTGACAGCTGCGTGTGATTTGGAAAGAGAAAAGTTGCGTGTCATTCTCACTTTCACGATGCCTTCACAGGCTTTTGAGGAAACGTGAAAATTTCATTGCCCCATAAGGCCTTTGTCTTTTACAAGAAGGTTTGGTACCGTGACATCGGGGGGATAAACCTATGCACCTTGCGAAAACTATTACCTCCTGTCTTGATCCCACAGACATCAATGTGTGACGGTGAATAAAAAGCCTCATAAATCATTTCTGGTTTTGCTACATCACTGCAGCTCCGTCATCACGTTCCTCCACCTCAGGACTCCAGCAGATGTTAACCTCTGGCCTATATATATGAAAAGCTCTGGTGCTCATTCAAACATGAGACGCATAACAGATCCTTCAGAAACGCCAAATTAGTCCAAGACCCCCACAGATCCCACCTGTTTCTAAAAAAAAAAAAAAACCTGTGAAACAGCTGGAGCCAGAGATTATTAATGATTATGGAGATAAAGAATTATACTGAGTAACTCAGCAGGTTTTGCTCATCTCCATGACCAGAAATAATGTCTCAATACTTCTGTGTGCGTCTTTGCTTTGCTTCCTAAATAAACACCACAGCAGACTGAGTTCTGTTCTGTAATCTCTTCATAAGTATTTTATCTGAGGACAGTATCCTGCTTTTTTTTTTTTAACCTTTATTTATCCACGGTAGTTCACTGAACATTGAATGCTCTTTTGCAGCAATATCCTTACAACCAAGACTCTGCTGGCCACTGAGCAGCACCACTGGAGCATTTTGAGGATTAGCTGCCTTGCTCAAGGGCATCTCAGTAGCAATAAGCGCTGCTCATTCACCTCCCCAACCCAGATTTTCCTGCCAGTCCAAGGATTGAGCCAGCAACCCTTCAGTCAGGAGCTCACTTCTCTAACATTCCACCGCCCCAAACTTGTACTTGTGACCACGTTTACTAGTAGTAATACTACATGTTTACAGTACAATTCACACTTTAGTGCTTAATCTCAGATGTTAAAGGGCCACACAGGCGATTTTGCATGTATAAGTCCATTAATACTACCGGCATACACGTTACGTTACTGACAATCTAGTTTGTAAACAATTACTCAACTTAAACTCCTCAGTTGTGTATAAAACATGAATAATATCACCAAATAAAATGACTGATGATGTCATCAGATCTGATCTTTGGCAGGTTATGATTTTCCTTCCGGTGCTAAATAGGATCTACGTCAGGGACAACTGGCAGCCCGTGGGCTGGATACGGCCCACACCTTTAATCTATCAGGCCCTCGGATGACTTCAATTAATAAAAATGAAAATTATAAAAAGTGTTTTCCTTTGTTATTACCACCACTCATCAGCAGAGGATGCTCGGTCATTACTGAAGCTGTATTTACGACCATCCATTCCATTCTAGCAAAACCTTCAATGAAAGAATAAGATCGGGTTGGTCCTGATGGGNGGGGGGGGGGGGGGGGGGTTGACCATGAGAATGAAATTTTATTGGCCCCCATCCTCATCAAAGTTGCCCATCCCCGATCTACATGCAGCAATGCGGCACTTAAACAAGACTTCAGACTTCCGGATCCACCACAAGCCTGCGGTTGAAGCGAAAAACTCACGGCTAAGCTAACACTATTCATACGTCGCAACAACAAGGTGCCGCTGACAAAAACGTCACCACTTCGCTAATTGTACTCCACCCTTTGGTTTTTCTCTCATATTTAAAAAAGAAAATGATACTGGGTCTATCAAAACTGTAGAACTAGAAGAAGTAGAAGTTTGAGGCTCTTTGGTTTAGCCAGTCTGCTGTCAGGTCTGGATACTAAACCAGACTCTGCTGCTTAGTGACTGCAAACGCAACATGTCTTTCAATCAATTCAGTGAATAACGCATCTATACAGTTAAGTGTCTCACCGCACACACTCGTCCAACCCGTGTGTGTATGGCGCCCTCCCTGTCGCCCATCTCCGTGGCTTTCTCCGTAAAGAAGAAGTAGACTTTATCATCGTCTCTGTCATCGTTGTCGGGGATGAGGTGGGCCGCGATGAATTTTGGGTCTGGAAAGAAAGATGGAGTGGTGGAGGGGGATGAGNGAGAGAGAGAGAGAGAGAGAGAGAGAGAGAGAGAGAGAAGAGGAGGGGAGGATGTGAAGATGAGGACGATGGGAAGCTGATTTTTATTAGGCATCAACTTGTTGTTTATATGGTTTATAGGCTGGCTCAGCACGGTACCATGCAGAAGCTTCTGGTCCGTCTCCGTCCTCATGGTGGAGCGACCTCCCATACTCCTGAAGATTACTGAGTCTCTTCCCAGGAAATCTGCTGTCAGACCCGTATACAACTCCCCACCTAGAGAAACAGAGCGAGACGTGATTCAAAGAGGTACGAAAGGGTTAAGAATGTATAAAATATATATATAGAGAGAGAAAAAGAGGAAGGGAAGGAAAAGCGTTTGGGAGCGAAATTGAAGAAAGGGAGCAGATGGTTGTCAGAAAGTAGGACAGGAGGAAAATATCATGGAACAGCAGCAATAAAGGAAAAGAGATTAAGGAAAATAAAAAAAAAAGAAATCATGGGTGACAGAGAGAAATTGTGCGGTTCAGAGGAAGAGGAACACGACAGGAAACAGAACAAATCAAATCTAGAAGCGAGTGGTAGAGAAATCTGAAACCGAAGCTTGGACGTGTTTCTCGCAGCACATCTCCACTGAGACTCAGAACATCAGCAACATGCTCAGTTTCAATTCCAGCAACTCACAAAGCTCATTTTCTGCACGGAGAAATAAAACACAGAAGAGCTTCTATGGTGAGATTCTTAAAGCAGAAAAACTTCTTAAAGAATCATACATCATTTTGCATCTTCAGGCCCAATAAATACTACCTGCATACACTTTATGTTACTGACAACCTTTTTCTAAAACATAAAACTGCAATTTCATTTTCCTGTTACTATTTCAAATCCTCTAATCTTTCAAAATCAAATGTTCAGGTGATACACACCTTAATATTTGATGTTTCACCTGGTAACACTTGTACATGATTGTAGAAGGCACATTTGTTTTTAATTCCTCAGTAAAAGCCGTTTTCTCCTGGGACTATATTTCCTGGCGGAGGCATACATTTTCTTCCAAGGAGCTCCTTGTTGTTAAATAAAGTTACTTTGACTAAAAGTTTAGAAGATATCAGGTTCGCTGTGATGGATTATTTATTTATCTCAAGCCAGTTTCAAGTCTCTACAAGTTATTTTTAATAGCATGCTGGAATGATCTGAAACCAATGGCAGTCTGGAGGGTAGGAAAAACAATTCTAAAATTTACTGCTCCAGTAGTGTATTTTGGGAAATGGTTGGCAGTAATATAACGTGAATGCAGGTTGTAGATATTGGGTTCAAACATGCAAAACTACTGGTATGGTCCTTTAAAGCAGTTTAGGTTGTCTATTATTAGAACAGACAGCATCCTCAGAAGGCTTAAAAAAGTTAAAGATTGTTAAATTTATCCATCAGCTACAGCACAATAAGTAAAACTCACCTGTCAGATGAAAATTCAAAGACTAAAGGAAAAAAAAAGTTAAAAACTTGAGAATCTGTGTTTTTTTCTCTGCACTATAGTGATAAATTTCACTATAGACCTGCTCAGCTCAGTTTGGATTCAGGCCACAGATGTCAGACTGTGTCAGTGAACTCACGAGTGTCAAACCATTCCTCATATCTTTCTCTGTTTTTGGCTGGAATAATACGACCAGAAACGCAACAGACACAAATACAGTCAACACACACACACACACCTGGTGTAACACATACACACAGACACACACACACACAGTAATAGGTGATGAGAGACTGGAGTTCTGCTTTGTGTATTTTGGTTGAACATCCTGAAACGGGAGAGAAGTCATAGGAAAGATCAGCAGCTGATGAATTAGACTTTCATCATGTCGTCATCAACTCTACTGTAACGTTTTATTCTAACGGCTTTTTTTGTTTTTACTGATAGTCTGTTTGCTCTGGTGTAAATCAGGGACTAAACTGTTACTATGCTGCATTTACTGCTTGGTTTGTTTGGTTTCACACAAAAAAATTTCAATCAAATCAAGTATAGCAGCAAAGTCATGTGACAACACTCTCTCTGCTCATTGGTCAGAAATGTCTGGAGGCAGGAGAAAGAAAATCAGCTGGAAAGAGTTCTCTATGCTGGGATAATAAAGTGTCTTAGTCTAGTCTAGTCTAGTCTAGTCTGGTCTACTCTAATCTAATCTAATCTAATCTAGTCTACTCTAGTCTAATCTAATCTAATTCTAATCTAATATAGTTTAGTCTAGTCTAGTCTAGTCTACTCTAATCTAATCTAATCTAATCTAATCTAATCTAATCTAGTCTACTCTAGTCTAATCTAATCTAATTCGAGTCTAATATAGTCTAGTCTAGACTACTCTAATTCTAATCTAATATAGTCTAGTCTAGTCTACTTTAATCTAATCTAATCTAGTCTACTCTAGTCTAATCTAATCTAATTCTAATCTAATATAGTCTAGTCTAGTCTAGTCTAGTCTACTCTAATCTAATCTAATCTAATCTAATCTAATCTAGTCTACTCTAGTCTAATCTAATCTAATTCTAATCTAATATAGTCTAGTCTAGTCTACTCTAATCTAATCTAATCTAATCTAATCTAACTAAAACATGGAATGAAAATGACATTGGGATCCTTTCCTGGTCATAGTTCATCATTTGGTCCATAAACCAAGAAAACTATGACAGCAGAAGCTGAATATGTGGAAAACCACATGTTTCTTCACATGATGTAAAGAAGACGTGCCGCCTGGACATCATCAGGCTCACGGAAGCCACATGGCAGCCAGTTGGATGGACTTCTGGTAACAGCTGCTTCAGGACCCCAACACTCACACACGAGCGTGAGGAGAAGAGGGTCCACGAGTGAACACATGTTCAAATGAACACGTGATTTTGACATGTTACGACCGTTTCACAGCATCTGTTGCAGGTGCTTTGTCTAATAAAAGGTGTAGTTTAACAGCAGTAAAGTTTGTTTTATGTTCGACATTTAATGATTTAATGATGACCATCTCATGTGAAACTATCTTTACCTGTTGTAGTTAAGCGTTAACCACATGCAACTCTCAGTTCTACATCAGTCAAATAATCAATAGATTTTGTTAGATAGAGTTTATTTGGAATCAGATCCAGACCATCTCATCTGCGTGGCCTCAGTCCGATTGTTTTGGTGCAGACCTGAGTTCATTTGCTGTGTTCACATGTGCCCAAACAAACCAAACTTTAGGGGGTTACGCTCCAGAGTCAAAACAAACGCTGACAATGAACTAGATGTGAAAAATGCCCTAACGCTGTATGTCTGCCTCTGCTTTTTTTTTTTTTTTAATTTTTCTGTGTGTTCTGCTTCCCTTTCATCTTTATCTTTCTTCTGCTCTTTGCTCATTTTTTAACTTGATGTCGGCATCAAAGATAGATTAAAAACAGAAGAGAACGATGTGGTCAGAAGGCAAAAAGACCAATTCAAGAGATGTCCTTTTCATTTTGAGTTTGTGATGAATGATTAATCCATCAGGAAGAAATCCATGGAGAGGTCAAAGGTCACGGTCAGAGACAGAGCGGTGACCATGGCGCTGCATCGAGCTTTAACTCGAGCTGCCTGGTCATCTCAGCATGTTGACCCTAATGACCTGGAAGCCCACAGAACGCTACATGCAGAACTGACAAAAATGGAGTAAAAACTTGTAAGCTGTGGCAGCTTTTACCTGCTGTCTGTCTTTCTAAACTCCTGTCTGTCTGCCTGTCTTCCTGACCATCTGTCTATACATCTCTTCCTGCAGAATGTATGCGGGTCTGTGTCTGTTATCAATACTTTCTGTGCGGCGTATCTATTTCTACGCTGATGTCCAAACTACGAGTATTTGGCTCAAACTGTGAGTCTTTCTTCCAGAAACTATTCGTTTTAGGACATATTCTGAGACTGAAGACACCCAGCTGAGGTGGAATCTCACACACACACACACACACACACACACACACACACACACACACACACACACCTCCACCCTCAGTGGCTGGTATAAATCAGTGTTATTTCACAAGCTAAATACCTAATGACATTTAGAGAGAAACGCCCAGAATTTTTTAACCTTGTCTACACAATGTGTGTATGTGTGTGTGTGTGTGTGTGTGTCAGATCATGCGTGTGTGTGTGTCAGAGCCAGAGAAGATTTCCCTGGTTGCTTTTGAGTGGAGCTATTATCATTTCAGAACACGGCAGATGTGGAAGCTGCAGAAACAGATCTTCAGCGTGACATTTCATATAGTTACATGTGGCAGCGAGCGAACACAAAGAACACAAAGCTACAACGCTAACATGCTAACGTGACAGCTTTGTCATGCTGGATTCAACTTTTGACACTGATATTGTTATTATATGAAACACATTGTTAAGAGCAATAAGCATATTACCTCTTCAACCTCTTTGTTTTATGTTATCATTGTCTGAAATGTGTAGTAAGTTACAAGTACAAATGCAGCTAAAATCAGATGGTTTTAGCCAATCAAGATCTAGAACACTTCAAGTCTTGATCTAGTCAACAAAATGAGGTAATTCATAACATTAATTCTGTAATTCTGGAGCCTATCCCAGCAGTCATTGGGTGAGAGGTAGGGTTCACCTGGACAGGTCATCAGTCTATCACAGGTCTGACACACACAGACAAACTCATTCACACCTACGCTCAATTTAGAGTTTCCAATTCACCTGACCTGCATGTCTGTGGAAGAAACTGGAGAACCCAGAGGAAACCCACACAGACATGGGGAGAACATGCTAACTCCACACAGAAAGGACTCGGTCAGATTCGAACCCGGGACCTCCTTGCTGTGAGGCAACAGTGCTAACCACTGAGCCATCCCTAAGTAAAATCAGTTTCAGCATTTACTTCTGTTTCTTGAGTCTACTTTTGGGTCCACAGTCTGACCTGTGATAGTTCCAGGATTGAGAACCATTAGCATTGGACGTACCGCTGAAGGTGCTGGCGAAGGGGAAGCTGGGGTCGTGAGGAACCTTCCCTCGTCCGTTCTCCACGTTTGTGGGGTCCATGGTGAACACGTGCTGGAAGGAAGAGACGCACAGGAAGTTATGAAAAGTCTTCAATGCATTTTTAAACTTTTTTTTTAAATTTATTAGTTTATTTGTCAGGGACGATGCTCATTGATCAACAGTAAGACAGAAAACTGTAAATGAGCACAAAAGGCTCATTTTCATCTGCAAGCCTTGGACAGATGTTAAAAGAACTATAACAAAAAACTATAAAATACACATCATCAACTCAGTACTACAGTAAAAAAAAACAACCAAAACCAAGACAACAGATCAGCAACCAGCAACTGTAGCTTCATATTCATTCATGCCAGTATGTCAAGTTTACCTTAAACACACACACACACACACACATACACACACACACACACACACGCAGACGGGGTGTCAGAAAGGCTCAGTGGGCTTTTTGTTTTCTCCGTGTTTTGCTTCGTGCCCCAGCCTCTCTGACCGCGTGATCAGCGTGTATTCACGTCCTCCACACGTCAGGATGAAACAGAAATGGAGGACAACAGCAGCAAAGGACTTGAGCTTGATTCGAGCCCAAATGAGTGATTAAACTGTCCTTGCAGTGAACTCTGGGTGTCTCCGCATGGGTTCCTCCAGCAGACAATGGAGTATTGTTGCTGAGACGATGAGCGGAACACAGGATGAAGACGTGAATTCAGCTGGTTCCCAATATTCTGAGAAACACGGAACACTCACTCCCATACACTTTCAATTTATACCTGCACTAGATTCACACACGCTAAAATATATGTGCAAATTAACACGAACACGGTAAATTTCTTCCGTCACAGAAAAACACAGAAATCCTCAACAGCTCCGAGGAAATACGACAGACGTCTTATCTTTAATTTGATCCACATGTAGCATTTCCAGTGTTCATAAAGGGTTTGAATGACTTTTACAGGTGTCAAATTCAGTGCATGGCCCACCTACATGCACTACACACACATACACACACACACATACAAAGAGTGCATGGTGACATGGAAGTGAGCAAGGACAATGACAGCATTATGCTAAAACTTAATTTCCTTCTTTTTATGGTGCTTTTAAGTACATGTACTTAGAAAGCACTCACAATGTGTCACACACACACACACACACACACACACACACACACAAAGAGTGCATGGTGACATGGAAGTGAGCACAGACAGACAGCATTATGCTAAAACTTAATTTCCTTAGTTTTATGATACTTTTAAGTACATGAACTTAGAAAGTACACAGTCTCACATACACACACACACACACACACACACACACTATAGAAACCTCAGATGATGCGTGATATATGTATGTGTATGTAAATCACATCTCGAGTTTTGTCTTTCCCTGCGCAGTAAAACTTATTTTCTTTTCCAAAAGAAAGATCCTCTTCTTGAATATGATTTATGATGATTTTATTCATCATTTTCACTTTAAGAAAGAATGTGTTCATTTTAAGTTGCATCACGTGTATCTGCTTTGGTTTTCTGACATGCTAACATATCTGAAAAGTTTTTTTTTTTTACCTGCTCTGATGAAACAGCTGCTGAAACAAAAAATAAAAGCAGAGTTTTTATTTGAAAGGTTCAGAAAAAGTTTAAGTTCTGTTGATTGTGTAGCATTTTCTAAATTTTATCCTCTTCTCTCCACTTCTTCCTCTCTACTTCTCTATCATCTCATTCCTTCTCTCTGTATCTTGGATTTTCTCTTTCTTTCCGCCTTTCCAGATGTTTTCTGCTCTGTCTGTTCCTCTGATGAAGAGTCCGGCTCCTTCCTCTTCCTTACTTTTCTTATTTTTTCAGCACTTCTTCGCTCTCTTGATACTTTGTGATACTGAATCTGGTTTCCTCTGTGTGTGTGTGTGTGTGTGTGTGTGTGTGTGTGTGTGTGTGCGCGTGTGTGTGCTCTAGGTGGAACTCCTTCGGTATCTGCTTCACCCAATTTGTCATTGTGCATGTTATGCCATGTTTGCATGAGTGTGTGTTTATGTGAATGTGACTGTGTGTGTGTGTGTGTGTGTGTGTGTGTTATCTCATTATGATCCACAGCAACAGTGCTGCTGCTTGTGCTGCTGATTGGACTGTCAGTCACTTTGACCAACTCAGCCAAGACAAATACACACGACGAGAGAGAGAGAGAGAGAGAGAGAGAGAGAGAGAGAGAGAGAGAAATCCAAGCCACTTTGTACTTTGTCATGCCAAGCAAAATACATCAGAACCCCTACTAGTAAACCATTGAGACGGCTGACTACCAACACACCACGCAAGCACGCATAAACACACACACACACACACACACACACACACACACACACCACATTAAATTAACCATACATTTAAGCTTATCATAGAGCCAGTCACATTAAATTTCTTTTTGGCTTTCTTTTTGTGCTTTTACCATCTATCTTCCTCCGTCTTACTGAGTTACATGAAGAAGACGTCCAGTTCAGCGTCTCATCTTCCTCTCCATCTTCCTCTCCTCCATCTTCCTGTCCTCCCTCCTCTCCTCTCTGTCTCTGTCCTCCCTGTCTCTCCTCTAAATGTTTTGACACTGAGTAGGTCTGAGGTGATAAAAGCAGTATTTTTTATTAAAGAGCTGATGTAAACCTGTCAGGTTAAAAACAGATTCATTTTTCTTTAAATGTCACAGTTTTTGATGAATCAGCTTCTTAAAGTTAATCTGCAGCCATTTTCCAAAACACACCTTTCATTTTCAAATCGATGTTGCTGTCGGTTTCTGTTGGTTTGCTATTGGTTTGATGTTGGTTTGTGTTGGTTTGCTGTTGGTTTCTGTTGGTTTGCTGTTGGTTTCTGTTGGTTTGCTGTTGGTTTGCTGTTGGTTTGCTGTTGGTTTGTGTTGGTTTGCTGTTGGTTTGTGTTGGTTTGCTGTTGGTTTGCTGTTGGTTTGTGTTGGTTTGCTGTTGGTTTGCTGTTGGTTTGTGTTGGTTTGCTGTTGGTTTGCGTTGGTTTGCTGTTGGTTTCTGTTGGTTTGTTGTTGGTTTGTGTTGGTTTGTGTTGGTTTGCTGTTGGTTTCTGTTGGTTTGCTGTTGGTTTGTGTTGGTTTGCTGTTGGTTTGCTGTTGGTTTGCTGTTGGTTTCTGTTGGTTTGCTGTTGGTTTGTGTTGGTTTGCTGTTGATTTGCGTTTATGTCCACATGGTATGAAGCTGATTTGCAGAGACTAGAAACTTGATTAAGGTGGTTTTCAAACATCCATTAGCTTTGGTCTAAATCAGGAATTTCTGACTTTGGTTGCATTTTCTCTTGATTCAATAGTTTGATTTCATGCTAAAGACTTCAAGCAACTTAAATATATCAACAAAAGCCATGTGATAAATCTCACAGCTCTGATTGGTTAGAAATGTCTGAGGGCAGGAAAACAAAGCAGAAGAATTTCCTGCACAACACGGAACAATGAGAGAATGGTCAAACGTTCATCATTTGGGCCATAAACTAAGAAAAACTATGCAGCTCTAGGATTCTCTGTTTGTAGAACTAGTTTGTATCATGTTTATATGATCTGCTGGTCCAGAGCTCATTTGTGACCTGAATGAGAGCAACTTGCACCATGAGATTCCTGTGATGAGACGTGAAACAGCAAAAAGAAGCACGATAAGCATCCAACCAATCAGGACTGAGACCTGGTGTATGCTCAACACGGACGCAGTAACGTCTGCGTGTCCTGACATTCATGCTTACTGCGCTTTCATGACAACCGCACATTTCAGCTCTGGGACTTTAGGTGTAGGACAAAGCCACTTTTCATTTTAAGGGCTCTGATCCAAAGACAACAGGTATGAACAAACAGATCTGTCATTCATGAGGAATCACATTTTCATCACGCTTTCATATGTCTTACAAGGTGTGTGTATGCATATATTTCAGTGTTTATGGATGCTGTGATGGAACGCTGCCGTCAGGTGACAGGAAGTGAGTTATTCTCTGTGTGTCAAAGTGCAGAACCTGCTGTTCCTGAATGCTGCAATATCCAAACTGCATTAACCTCCAGACCGTTCGTGTGTGTGTGTGTGTGTGTACTTTACACTCATTTTCAGACTCCATTTCATCATATTTCTGCAGTGTGTGTTAGTGTACACTTAGCTGTGCGTGTGTGTTCGTGTGTGTGTGTCAACCCGTGTGTCTGTCTACACATCTGTGTTTCGTCATGCATGACGTTCATCGTGTTTGTGTGTGTTTCTGTGTGTATCCCTGCGTATTTATGTGTTCTAGTTTGTGTAATTTGAGTGTGTGCGTGTGTGTGTTCTGGTTTTCTCAGTATGTTGTCACTGAAATGTAGTGGTTTATTTTCACATCGATGACACTGCTCAGGCAGCTGTGTCACTCACCGTGGGGACTCCAGTGTGTGTGTGTGTGTGTGTGTGTGTGTGTGTGTGTGTGTGTGTGTATGAGTGTAAGTATGAGAAAGAGGAAGAAACAAAATCTTAAAGAACCATACCAGTGGTTTGGCACATTTGAGCCCAATAAATAGAACCCACGCACACGTTACATTACTGCCAACCATTTTCCAAAACAAAGTACTGAATTTTAGAATTGTTTTTCCTACCTTCCAGACTGCCACTGGTTTCAGTTCATTCCAGTATGCCATTAAAATAGACTTGTAGAGAGTTGAAACATGCTTGAGATACATAATCCTTCACAGTGAACAACATGCTGGTGATAGTTTTGGTCAAAGTTACTTAATTTAACCAGTTCAACATGAAGCGACATGCGAGAAAAATGTCCAGCGAATAACGCAAATAAAGTCTCAGGAGAAAACGACCTTTATGGAGAAAGAAAAATGAGTGTTCCTTCTACAGTTGAGCGTTTTAGCAGGCAAAACATTGAATTTTTTAAGGTAAATCACCTGAACATTTGATTCTGACAGATTCATAGATTTGGCAAAATAACGCAAAAACTAAAATAGTAGTATGTTTTGTAAAATGTTTGGCAGTAACATAACATTTATGCAGGTTGTATTTCTTGGGCTCAAACATGCAAAACCACCGGTATAGTCCTTTAAGACACACAAACTTGGTTATATCCAACTTTTTGTGTACATCTGTTAGACTAAAAAAAAAAAAAAAAANAAAAAAAAAAAAAAAATGCCAAAAAATGTTGCAAAAACTAAGGAACACGAGTGGTTTTGTGAAGAAATTATGCAGTAAAGTCAGAATCTGCTTGTTTCATGAATAATGAATAAAACACCGTTGATCCGTTGCTGTCATTGCACAGCAGTTTCATGGTGGTTTTGGTGGTTCTGAAACGTGAAACTTCTGTCACTCGTGAGCATATACTCACTGGTCAGTGTTACTACACGTCTTTGGTTTCATCCTTGGATGAAAGCATGAAATATAGAACAATAACAACTTGTCAGATACTCATAAATTCCTCCAAATGTTGTTTGACAGACATGGAGGCAAAGCAAACTGACTCATTTTATAACATTTCACAAGTTTCATCAAATTATCCTGACAGCTGGATGGAAACTTACACTCAGAGAGAGAGAGAGAGAGTGGAGGGACGTGAGAGACAGAGACTGTGTGTGTTTGCCTCAAACTGAGATGAAACACCTAAGAGGTCAAAGGTAATCCCACCCAGAGACCAGACTGAGGGCTGACAGCCCCCTGAGAGGTCAGACAAACAGAATGGTGTGTGTTCTCCACCAGTTAATGATTGCTTAAATAAATGGACAGGCTCCCTGTGGTGTTGTCCTGAAAAGACGCGAGACATGATGGCGGTCCATGCTACAGTGCAACACACACACACACACACACACATTTAGGACAATGCTTATAAAGGCATATGGATGAGGATAAAAGCTTCATCATGACATTATGTGTTGATCTCATCTCAGTCGTGATTAAAGCTTTAATTCCTGTATCAAATAATGAAATGCTATATGTTTTTGCCTTCTCTTTAGCATTGGATGCACCCAGAATCTCAGTTTTTACCATCTTTTAACAAAAATCTGCACCATACGACAGCATATTAGGGTCATACGAAGAAAAAAAAAAAAACCGAGGGGACATTATTTCGAGTTTTTAAACTGGCAAATTTGCGAGTTTAAAAACTTGAAAAAAAAGTCCATATGCTTGTAGCTGTATGTTTTAAGTCTGTATGTTTTTGATAATTCAATGATGCATATGTAATGATTTTGAGCTAAAAGCACAATTTCCTTTATTGTTAAATCTGATGGAAAAGTATAATGTAATAAGGTCATATACTTTTACTGCAGACACAGTCACAATGTAATTTGCCAGTTATAAAAATCAGTATGCTTGTTAATGCATGATATTGCGCTAAAAGCACAAGTGTTTCCTTACTGTTAAATCCGATGAAAAAGTATTAATAAGGTAATGTGCAGGCATAGTCACAATGAGACTGTTAATTCCAATTCCCTATTTCTCCTTATTTTTCTGAGTTTTAAAAATGCCAAATTTAATAAGGTATAATTTAATAAGGTTTAACTGCAGACGGTAAGGTGGTGATTCCCCCTTATTATTTTTTTGAGTTTAAAAACTAATAAATTTGCGAGTTTTTAACTCGCAAGTTTGTTCATTTTTAAACTCGCAAATTTGCAAGTTTAAAAACTCGAAATAATGTTGTCTTGTTTTTTTTTTTTTNTTTTTTTTTTTTTTGTTTGTTTTTTTTCTTCATATGACCCTAATATGCTGCTGTAGCACCAGGCCATTGAGTCCATATTTTTTTCGTCATGCATTTTTTTGGGAGGTGAATCTGTATGAATATTTGCAACAATTGCATCACATTTGGTGTAAATATATTTACTGTGACAGGTTTGCCTCAGAAAAATTAGCATTTTTGCATGTAAAGGCCTTAAAGTGATTTTGTTTTAACCTATTTACAGTAAATGAGAACATGTGACAGAATCTCACCGTCCTGATCTCACGTTATTTTCATACGTGATGAAGTCACATTTTGGGGTCGGAGGATCTCATGAGGTTACAGACAAACAGAATGATGAACATGATGTTAATCAGCATGAGCGATTAGGCTCTGTGGCTTTGTTTAGTTTAATTAACCAGGTCTGACATCTGCAGTGTTTCCTGCCAAAACGCATCTCGATTCTCCCTCTGAGCTAAAGCTTCACTCTGAGCACCAAGCTAACGGTATGAATACGCTTCCATTCCACTCATAAAACATGAGATATCTCTGCAAATTAATGTTTAACTGTTGATGTTGTTTTATATTAAGAACATATATGTGCTGAGTGAGAGACTTTCACACATTTCTTGTTTTCACACTTGATGTGATGTCAGTTTTTAATTAAAGCAGAATCTATATATATTGGATCTGACTCACGCAGATAAAAGCTGGAAGAAGAAAAGAATTGATGCTGAAAAATGAAGCAAAACTGACTTATTTGATCAAAGATAAAAATAAAAATAAAAAATAAAGTAAGAAGAAAAGACTCAGTTTTCACTTAGCTTCAGTTACATGTAGACTTAAAATATTTGTACTCTTGCATTTTATTCAACAGGAAATAGGAACTAACAACAGGTATTTATCCTTTCTTTATATGGGGAAGAGGTGTGCATGTGCATGTTCTAATTACCTGGACAGAGTTACTTAGAATTCATAAAACACAGTGCCAGATTCAACGGACAGTTAACATCACGTAACTCAATAAACACCAGTTACCTGTTACTTTTAGCGATAACCTGAAAGGACCATACCCGCAATTTGAGCCCAATATCTACATCCTGCATATATGTTATGTTACTGACGACCAATTTCCAAAACATAAAACCATATTTTAGTTTTACTGTTATTTTTTCAAATCCAATAATCTCTCAAAATCAAATGTTCAGGTGATCCAGCCACCTTAACATTCAGCGTTTTGTCTTTATGCATGATTGTAGAAGGCAGGCCCATTTTAATTGCTTGGTAAAAGTTGTCTTATCTTGGGGTTATATTTTCTGGCAGAGAAATACATCGTCTTCCATGCAGCTGTATGGTGGATCAGTTTAAATAAGTTACTTTGACAAAACAAACAAACAAAAAAAAAAAAACTAACAAACATGTTGTTCTCTGTGACAGATTGCTTATCTCAAGCACGTTTCAAGTCTCTGTAAATTGATTTTAATATCGTTCTGGAATGATCTGAAACCAATGGCAGTCTGGAAGATAGGAAAAACATTTAAAATTTACCACTAACTAATATTTGGGGAATTGGTTGTCAGTAATGTCACATGTATGTGGAGTGTATATACAGTATACTGGGCTCAAACCTGTACGATCACTGGTATGATCCTTTAAAAGAGGTGTTATCCACATGTCAGAGAAATGATAAAACAAACTTAAACCACAAACCACAAACTTAAAGTTTGTGATAAATTTCAGTTGTATGAAATCTGTACTTTCCTCATATGTGTTAGTGATCAATACACTTAACAGGCAAGCCTGAGTTGATCAGTTTATTCATGGTGAGCGCTGATCTGATCTCACACAAATTCTACTGGCACCTCAGCACTCTCTCTCTCTCTCTCTCTCTCTCTCTCTCACAAGCAACACACACACCACACACACCTCCCATGCAGCAGGACTCACTGTGTCTGAATCTTTTATCTCACTTATATTACTGTAAATCTCTGAAAATGTGGAGCTCTGAGGCAGGAAGTTTCTTTGCTGATTTAACGTGTCAGTTTCACTTTGACACCAGATGAAGCAGCATAAAGCTCTTAAACATGAAGCGGCTCATTAACACACCGATCTTTTTTGTTTTTTTACAATTAATTTGCACACTGCTCCTTCTTCTCCTCTACAATGACTCCTCTCTGTGTTGGAGAGGAGGAGACTCCTCAGAGTGGAAATGCACAATGCACATTTTACATTTTATCTACACATTAACAGCAATATCTTGCTTTACGTTTTTTACTTTTTTCTGTTCTACTTTATTTTGTATAGTATCGGTGTTTTTTAGTGTGTGTGTTTTGTAATTGCTGCTGCAACACTGAAATTTCCCTTTGCCGATAATTTTCACTCTCTCTCTCTATCTTCATCGGCTTTATGAATGAAATTTATGAATGAACTTTAATTATCACATTATTATGTAGCGTGACGCTGTGTAGTTAGCGTGGTTTTTATGAATTACCCCATCATATCCCACGACGACCTGCTCGCCAAAAAACATGTCAATAATAGCTGATTATGCAGAACCACAGGCAAGGCTGGCTGCCAACTGCATGGAATGTTCAGCATGTTATTTATTTTTATTTTTTAAATTATTCCTACATTATCCTCTCATGGAAGCTGTGGTTATGCTCATGTTAGCCAAATAAAACTAGTTGAAGAATGAAGAACTGTTGCCATAGTTTAATATTAAAGAAAGCAAACTTTGACATCTCAGTGGTCCCAACACCAAATGTTGGTATTACTGGATATAAATCAGAACCACAGAATCACCCAATACTGTAATTTCACAAGTGAGGCTGGACTGACAACAGATGATCTGCTGTTCATAACGTCGTTCCTCAGCTCACCATCGCCCGTTTATACACTTTTAGGACACATTCTCACCGGTTCTTGTTTTCCTTGTTCTCAACTATGCTGGAGAGTTTATATTGTTACTCAGCCCAAAGGCTATTTAGCAAAAGCAGTGGATAACATGCACGATTTTTCATGATCTGAGTCCAAAATAAACGGTCTGTACGTTTACGTGCTGTACTCAGATTAATTATCTGGACTTTAATTAACGCAAAAATATGAGTAAGACACACACATGAACATAATAAGATTCTATAGTTAGCCAAATATACTTAGTGTGTTGCATTATTAGAGTGTGAAGAGCTGGTTTACTCCGATTGTAACATTTACATGCCTAAATAAAAAGTTTTAAAATCAGATAATCTAGCTCTGTTACTTATGTTTACTCCGATTTACATGTTTCAATCTAATTTCAGTGTTTACATGATGAAAAAAAGCAATTTATTGTCTTAATCTGGGTGTAATTGAAATTTTAACATGCATGTAGACATACTGACTGTGACAAGTACACACACACACACACACACACACACACACACACACACACACGGATATAACTGAATACAGATATATCCATCCATCCATCCATTTTCTGTACCCGTTTGTCCTGTTCAGGGTCACAGGGGGCTGGAGCCTATCCCAGCAGTCATTGGGTGAGAGGTAGGGTTCACCTGGACAGACCACCAGTCTATCACATAGAGACAGACTCACTCATTTACACCTATGCTCAATTTAGAGTTTCCAATTCACCTGACAGGTCTTTGGAGGTGGGAGGAAGCCGGAGCACCCAGAGGAAACCCACACAGACATGGGAAGAACATGCAAACTCCACACAGAAAGGACCAGGTTGGATTTGAACCCAGGACCTCCTTGCACTGAGGCAACAGTGCTAACCACTGAGCCACCGTGCCGCCCAATACAGATACATTATTCAGATATTACAAATAATACAATATGAAGATAGATGAGTGTCATCAAAGTTGCAAAGACAAGAAAAGAAAAAAAAAGTTGTAAAGACGATGTTAAGTAGATGTGACAAGGATTGGTGGCTTTATTCTGCTAACACACATTAAATAATACCTCATGTGCACACACACACACACACACACATGCAGAGCTGTGGTAACCTCTAATAAATAACCACTAAAAGAGAAAAATGCTGTGTTCGTACTAAGAAGCCCCCATACTGTTTCCCCTGATCGTTTGGCATCCCTCCCTCCTGCTGGCTCGTTTCGCTCTTTAACTTACGGCCAGCANCCCCTGATCGTTTGGCATCCCTCCCTCCTGCTGGCTCGTTTCGCTCTTTAACTTACGGCCAGCATCCAGCGCTCCTCTGTCCTCGTGCCCAGTTTGACCCCCTCCCGCTGGGCCAGGCACGTCAGCGCTCTGGAGAACCGCCATGAAACGGCAAACCACCAGACTCTTAATGGCTCCATTCATTGATTCTGGTCTTTTAAATGCCTCAGAGTGTGAGACTCTGCAGAGGGTCTGACTCAGCTCACAGGTTTCACAGAAAACCGGCGAGCAGCTGAATAGACAACCTGATGGCAGAGCTGTATGCTGGGACTCAAACCTGAACCCCTGAGACCTGAACACCGCCAGGCCAGTCTGAGTCGTGCTGTTCTAAAAATAATAATAAAATATATATATTCCACTGTCTGACCATGTGGAGGCACCCTGTCATGTCATGTGTGTGGATACAATGATAAGTGGTAGAAACGCTGCATTAATAATGTCAGTAATTCTTTACTTCCTGTTAGTCAGACACTTACTTCTCCTCGGTGTCCCACGTAGATGAAGGTACACATCGGCTGGAAGGCGCCGGTGCTGCAGGCCAGCAGGTGTGTGCGGTTGTACGGCTGCAGGAGGCGAACAAAGTTTGCACACTCCGTCTGCAACACAGATAAAAACGTTAAAAGGCATTTAACGTGTCGATTAGGGCAAAAAGTATTATGCAGCCCCATCATTTCATCATTCACAAACAGCCGTTACCGGCATCTTTCATCGTGTGCATTAAAGGAGACATTAGTATGGTATGTCCTTATGTCGGGGAAGTGATTCATGAAACACGCCGTCTTGCAGAAATTAAGGGCTGTTTCAGTCTGGTGGTGAATTTCATCAGTATGAAACCTGGATGGTGTTTTAAACTCTATTTCCCTCACGTGTGTTAGTGATCAATACATTTGATAGATAAGCTCACTCAGTTGATCAGTTGTTGTATTTAATTTGCAAGTTTTAATCCGATCTCGTGATTCTAGTGGTACTGCAACTCCTCCTCAAGCCTCATCTGCTTTCTCTCTCTCTCTCTCTCTCTCTCTCTCTCAACACACACACACACACACACACANACACACACACACACCCTGACTCTCGTTTTTGTGTGGTTAATGTTTCAGCTTTCTGTCCCTCCTCTCTGAAAATGCAAAGCTCTAAAGCTGAAAAGTCAGTTTCCTTTGCTGATTTGACACTTTCCCCAGAGAAAGCAGCATAATGAAGCATAATGTAATAATATATGAATATATAGCCATATATGAATGAATGAATAATATAATAAGCAGCTCATTAACACATTGACCTTCATTGGCTTTTAGCTGTGACATTACAGCAGTAACGGGAGAATTAATGTAATAGAAGCTTTATGAATGAGATGAAACTATCACTATCATAGTGTTTATTTAGCACGATGCTAAGTAGTTAATCTGCCCATGATGCTTCTGTGAACAGCGTGGCACGATTTTAGGTTTTCTGCTTTTTTCCCTGCTGAGTTATTTCTCCTCACTTGCTGACATTATGCATGTGTACAAGTTTTCATTCAGTTTAACAAAATCAAATTTTCATGCTATAGGAAAAAACCTTTTTCCCAGGTAATGGATGCAAACATTTACTCATGCACAGAAAAGTGGTTAAATATATCAAAATCCAGTAACTGTCCACTGAATACAGATAAGTTCATTTTTATGGTTTCTGAAGAGAACAAAGATCATTTCTTAACAAGACTTACTGATCCCACATGTTGGTAATAATGGCCAAGAAAAGAGTTTTAGTAGATGAAATCTGATTGCTGCAGTGTCCCACGCAGAACTATCTACGGTTTTTAGATTTTAGCCAAACACGCTGACAAGGTCAAGGGAACATTGTCAGGAAGTAAAATATCAGAACTGCCAGGACAAAAATGTGATGGATAATTTTGGGTTTTAATATGAAAGTTTTGTAAAGTTGTCACATATGGAAAAAAACAAAAAACAAAACAATGGTCATTCTGAACTGAATGAAATTAAAATTTTAAAAATGCAAAATGATTTTCAAGAAACAAAGAAAGAGAAACAAAAAAGAAAAAACGATAGAAAGACAGAATAAAGTGAGGAATGAAGGAAAAAACAAAGAATGAAAGAGAGATAAAAAGGAAGGGATGAAGGAAAGAAGCTCTGTATTACATTCAGATCTCTTGTATTAAAGAAAATAAAGAGTGAAAATTCAACGGGATGATTGTAAAAGCTCGACACAGATGCTCCAACACCGTAAGAATGAGAACAAAAGAAGGAGGAAACAATGTGAAGACATTTTTCACGACACAGACGTCCACAGGAAGCAGAGGGCACAACTACTTCCTGTTTCCTGTCAGAGCAGCAGCTAATGAAACGAGTGTTAGCTGAGAAAAAACGATCAGCAAATAGAGTTTACAAGGTCAAACTCATATCCTCTCAAAGTGTGTGTGTGCGTGTGTATATGTGTGTGTGTGTGTGTGTGTGCGTGTGCGTGCATGCATGAGTGGGTGTATTTATAGCCAAGTACTGTAAGAGATTTGTGCATGTGTGAATGAATGCGTTTGTATTTTTTGCTTTTTTTTCTGCATTGTGCATCTGTGTGTCTTTTTCTATTTGCATGTATAAATATGCATTGCGTTTGTGTGTTTGTTGTGTCTGAGTCATTGTGTGTGTGTGTGTGTGTGTGGCCCGCGTCTCTGTTCAAGTTGTAGTCAGACACGTAATCTTGTGTGTGTTACCTCGAGTGCTTTGCGGTCATGTAAACCTGATGAAATTATTTACATAATTATATCGCCCCTCCCCTGCCAACTAATTTCTCTGACCAATCAAATCCAGTCTGTAATAACACAATGAGAAACACATTTATATTAACTATGCTTTCAGTTGAATCTAAATTTACTGCTAATTACTCAATGTAAACTGAGTAACAACAGGGCGTTAAGTTTAAATTTACCATTTTATTTCCTTTACGATGTGATATCTCAGAGTCAGGGTCTGCAAACAGTGGCCTGTGGGCAAAATCTGGCCCTTAAACTAAATTATTTGGCCCCCGACGGAATCTGAAATGTTCCTTTCAGAACTTTTTAACTGTATGCTGCCCAGTATATGTACATTGTCGCCATTTAGTGAAAAACTATTAAATTCGGTTAAATTCAGTTTGAGTTTTGACCACTGGTGCTTGCTGTAGTTGACATCACATTTAAGTCTTAGTAAAGCCTGGTTCATGCTTAACGCGGATGCGACAATAGGCATGCAGAAAGTGTGACGTAATTGCGTCCAAAACGACTGGCCGCAGACGTTGCTTTTGAGGGTCGCCCACGTGGTTGCGCACCACTCGATTTTTGAAGCAATGCGGACAGCGTTCACGTGATATTCTTGCCTCCAATGATGATTGGCCAAGCAAAGAGATATGAAGAGGTACACAGGAAACTGAGGTGTAGTGTGTAGAGGTGTAGAGAGGATAAATAAACAATGTTGTGAACCTACAGTGCCACCGTTGTTGTGCGCAGTCGTCTTGAATACGCAAGAAGCATGAAAGTCAGGACACACAGACGGTCCATTGCGGAGACGTCTGCATTTAGCATGAACCAGGCTTAACTTTGCAGTGATTTGGTTTGAATGCTAGGCTAATGCTCAGGCTAATGCTAGGCTAATGCTCAGGCTAGCACTTGCCTTGAAGAACTCAATGGCCCTTTTCTACGACAGGGCTGAATCGTACCGAGTCGTAGCTCACCAGCGGCCTGCTTCCTTTTCTGGGGTCATTCCTATGTTCCCAAGGTCCTATGTTCCCCAGCTCTATGGACCCTGGGAACATTGATACTCCATGTGATCATTTCTGTGTTCCTATGTTATAGAGCTGTCCCCCAGCTCTGTATAGCACAATAGAACACATAATGGGTTAGCGTTAGGACTAAGGTTATGGTTATTCTGTTAACACACAATGTGTGTTAACAGAATACTGAACTGGGGAACGTAGGACCTTGGGAACCTAGGACCCACCCTGGGAACAAACATACGCTCCCCCTTTTCCATCACACTTGCACCCGACCCGAGTCGAGCTGAATTAAAAACGGATAAAACTGATAAAAACTGGCTCATGGTTAAACCTAACTGCTAACCCCTTTGTGTTAATTATTTACAAATTTGCATACTTTTAGGAGGATTTTTTTGGCCTTTATCCTTCTGAGAAAATCTAACATATTGTATTTTCATGTTCCTCCACATTAATGCTATCTGGTTTTAATTCAGATAGACCTTTAAAGTGCTGGAATCATCTCCAAAGAATAACCAAAGCGTGGACTTATTAAACTGCGTGTATGATATATTTCTGACCTTGTTGATGATGGGAGTCTGGGAGTTTGGCAGAGAGTACCAACTGGACTAAGATTGAATAGAAATCTGTTTCTGCTGTGCTTCATTCTGCTGCTCAGGGAGCCATCTTAGAGATCTGTGTGGCCTCGGAGAGCAAAGATTGGAATAAAACGTTTTATTTAAAAAAAAAAAAAAAAANAAAAAAAAAAAAAAAAGGAAATATGTGTTTCTCCCAGCTGGGATTTTGGGTTTCAGATCTGTGTGGTCCTGCTGAGATTAAGTGGCGATGAGAGTGGATTTCAACAGAAAAGAAAGTGGGCTTGTTATAAATTTAGTTTCTTCTCTCTGGGAGGTGTTAGGGAGCGTCTGAAGCTTCTTGCCAGCGTTGAAAATGGAGAGGCTCATAATGAACAGGCAGGGTTTGAACTGCTGCTGGAAAGAATCTGACAATGTTCATTTATTAATCTTTTATGATCAGGGAAAGTTTGCTGACCACATCATATCTTTACACAGCTTCCTTTCACACAGTTACACACATCCAGACCTTGAGGACATCCAGAAAAACCACAAGTTTCTGTCTTTGGGGTGTTAAAAATGTAAGTGCAGCGTTTTAGCATCAATAAACCATTACTGCATTAACTCTGAGAAATAACTGTAATTATCATAAACAAACACAAATGTTGCCAAGAGGTTTGGCAGACTTTACGGCTTTACGCTGTTATGCTGAGTAAAGTAAAAAAAAATAAAATTATTAAGAACAACAACTTTTCCACAGTATGGAGAGTAAATCATTTAATGCAATAAATGTAATGTTAAATATGAGTTTCTGACATTTACCTTATTTAGTAGTAGTACAATAGTTTCAAATACTCTCACACCTGCAATGTTTTTTCGATGGCTTTATCATGAAAAAATAACGCGGGAATAATGTGTTGCCTTTTCGTCAGATGATTAAGACGAGTTATATCTGCTGGCAGATTTCACTTTGCACAAAGTTAAACGGCAACGGACATCTAGATCTCGTTCATCATCCAGCTGATAGATGAGAAACTGTAAAGCTAGAAGTAAATATTCAGTGGAAATTCTTCAGTGTTTTAAAAATGGCACGTCTGCTATTTCTGTCGCCCACATTTGAGCCGATCAGCCCTGCTGAGGGACCAGAACGCTTTGGCCTTCAGAGCTGAGCAGAAAAACTGAGGTTTTAGCTCGGCTGGCAGAATAAAAAATGAAGCAAACTGCCGGCTCAGTATGGCTTAGTGGGACTCGGTATGACTCTGCATGGCTCGGTACAGCTCGATATGACTTGTAGGACTCTGTATAGCTCAATATGACTCGATATGACTTGTAGGACTCTGTATAGCTCGATATGACTCGGTATGACTTGGTATGACTCTGTATAGCTCGATATGACTTGGTATAACTTGGTATGACTCTGTATAGCTCGATATGACTCGGTATGACTCAGTATGGCTTGGTACAGCTTGATATGACTTGGTATGACTGTATAGTTCAGTGTGCTCGGTATGACTCAGTATGACTCAGTATGACTCTGTATGGCTCGATTTGACTCAGGTTGACTCAATATGTCTCAGTATCTTAGTACAGCTCGGTCTGACTCGGTATAACTCAGTACAGCTCAGTTTGACCGGTATGACTCGGTATGACTCTGTATGGCTCAATTTGACGCGGGTTGACTTGGTATGCCTCAGTATCTTAGTAAGGCTCGGTCTGACTCGGTATAACTCAGTACAGCTTGGTTTGACTGGTTTCACTAGGCATGACTCGGTTTGGCTTGGTACGGCTCGATATGACTTGGTATGACTCTGTAAACTTGGTGTGGCTCTGTATGACTCGGTTTCACTCGGGTTGACTTGGTATGACTTAGTATGGCTCGGTCTGGCTCAGTATGGCTCAGTTTGACTTGGTTTGACTTGGTCTGGCTCAGTATGGCTCGGCTTGACCGAGTCAAGCCNTCAGTTTGACTTGGTTTGACTTGGTCTGGCTCAGTATGGCTCGGCTTGACCGAGTCAAGCCGAGCAACGTCCTGATGACAGGATGAAACAGAGTTCACAGCAGATATGGTCTTAATTTTAACACGAGCTCCATTTCCTTTCCATCAACTTAAAATCATTTCAGTCACGGTCTAATTGGTTGACAGTAACTATTAGAAGGTTTGACAACCTGCTGTGATGTTTAGAAATATTCCACATAGATGTAATCATGGAATTTGCTCCAGGGAGAGAAACATTTTTTTCTCATTTACATTCTGTTCTCAGATTATCCCAGATGTTTAAACCTGATTCTAAACCTGCAGCCTCCTTGTCACAAACATGAGTGATGCTTTGAGGGAATTAAAACAGGAGAGAGATGCATTGATAAAATCCCCAGCTTCCTGTGAGGCATTTGGAAAAGAACAGCAGGTTAATTAGCCGTCATGCTTCACAATCACGCTGTTTTCAACTGTCAGTGAACGCACCAGTGGCCAAACATTCTGCGTGAAATTGCTTTGACTGGGCAGGAGAGGCCAGTTTGGACTTGGAAGAGCATTTTCCAGTATAAACAGAGAGAAAAGACGGATTCTGTAACACTAACAGGAAAGGACCAAATACAAATACACACATACTAACGCAGTAAATGGGACCTGATGTACACAAACACACAAAGTCACAAGCTCTCAAACACACATTTACGCATTATGAGGGCAGATCAAAGCTGGACATTGAATGAACTCATCTTTAGTCTCAGCAACAGTTTGATGTTCAAAGGAAGAATTTTAAAGTATTCAAAAATATTTCTGACGAAGCAGAAAACATTCAGCGACATTCAGCCATTAAACTTTGGCTGAAGTATGTGATGGAATTTCTAAATATCTAGTCTGCTTCAAATATTAATGTCAAGAGTGAAAAAGCATTTCAAAACAAGAAGTGGAGATTTCCTATTATGAAGTAAAAATTATAAATATTTCAATCAAAATTAGAATATTGATCAAAAAAAAAAATCAACTATACACGTTCCCTAAATTGTTCAGGCTGGATCCTCATGCATGGAGCAATATAGCCTTAAATAAGCCTTAAATAATAATAATATCATGATGTCTTAAGGGTAATTTTATGATGATTACACTCAAGATGGTGTGAATAATGTAACATTGAACAATGTTGTACTGATGATGCAGAAGTAAATGATAATGCAAACTGGAACAACATGAGCAAACATAAGTAACTAATGGAGTGTTCAAATACTAAATTCTGTAATATTTTAGGTCGTAAAATCAAATTAATTTGATTTGATAGGTTTTAGTCATGTACAGGCAGTCCCCAATTTACGAACGTCCGACTTACAAACAATCCGTACTTACGAACAGACCGTCGTGAAGCCTAATAAATTAAAAATTCGATTTACATAATGATTCATAATAATGAACACCGCACTACTTTATGATGCCTCTTCCGACGTGCAAGACATCAATAGGAGCGAAAGTAGATGTTAACCTATATAAATAGTATCAGCAAATAAAATGACTGATGATGTCATCAGATTTGATATTTGGTAGGTTATGATTTTCCCTCCAGAGCTAAGTAGCCTCTATGACGCTAAACTTAAATATGATCTGAAATCCAAATCCACCACAAGCCAAGAACTCAGCTGAAGTTAGCATAGCGGCTAAGCTAATACTGTTAGTGGCTAAGCTAACACTGTTACATCTTCTTCTTCTTCTTCTTCTTTTCCTTTCGGCTTTCCATTCAGGGGTCACCACAGCGAATCATCTGCCTCCATCTAACCCTAT